>CABHPH010151553.1:45362-74758 GCA_902168325.1 Peromyscus nudipes
TCTCTCTCTCTCTCTCTCTCTCTCTCTCTCTCTCCAGAAAAGGAAGAAAGGATGATGAAGGAAGGCAGTGGGCTGAAACCCCAATGGTCATCATCTGGGATCTTCAGAGCCCAGGAGAGACTCTAGGTTTGGTTTATTTAGAAAACCTGGGATTCAGCAAAATACATGGGCTTAATGGCTGATAGTGCCCAAAGCAATGGGCTTCCCTGCAAATCACTTCCTCTCAGGTGAAAAGACGGGATTAGATTGGAGGGTTACTGAATTCTCTTGGACCTCTAAATTCTCACACACCAAGCGAAATGCTGAGATGTGGGGGCTTGCTTACCATAGAATACTAGGCTCAGACAGACACCCCAGCATTCCTTAGAGGAGGCTGAGTGCAGGCAACACAAGGTCCTTCTAGTTCCTTCCCTAGCCAGGTCCTTGACTCTGACCAAATCTTGATCTCGGTGAGTCTCAGATTCTTGCTTTTTAAGATGGAGATGGACACTGTCACTGTTTGCTCCCCTGACCACCAGTAGGAAGCTCTACAATACAAACATAGGGGCCTGCTGCAGCTCTTAAAGTTGCAAACATCTGAGGCACAGATAAGAGGGAAACATGACCCAGCTGTTAAATACAAATGAAACTTGACATCAGTGTGCATATAGATGGTGACTCAAGCTTCCAGTCTGAGGCCAGTAGTTAAGGCCAGGCTTCGGTCTCACCTGGCCATGATTTCCAAAAGGGCTGCCTCTTCCTATGACAAACAGAAGTGGAATAGAACATCTATTCCCTATCCAGTACTGAACTAGTATATTTTATGCTTTATTAACACACTTTACTGGCAGAAGCTGAAAATTTTATACCGTTCTAACTTGAAAGCACAGCATTTCCCTTTCTCCCTTTCTCCTCTTCTTTGAATACTGACTAAAATGCTGTCCCAACAAGGGTCATTCTCACTCCTTTTCTGAAGACATACAGATCTCTATTGCTGAACAGGGGCTTCTTTAGAACCTACCTCAAAACTCATGACTTCTTCCCCAGCTCCTTTTCTATTTACTTCTGCCAGTTCTGTGGCTTCTCTACCAAGTTCTAACAAATGGTCTTTAAACTTAAAATATATTTATACTGATTAAGCTGTACTTAACCCAAGCCATCATCTTAAGCCACTCATTAGTGATTCATATGTAGCAATTCTCTCGCTGGGCTGTAAGCAGAGCAAACAGGCGTAGGCAGAGTCAAGAGCAGATGCTGAGAACCTTTTCTGCTGCAGTCAGCCTGCTTCTATCCCCAAAGTTTCCATCCTGTCTGAACTCACCACTAGCTATTGCTACTCTGTTCTGGGTATCTGCTAAGACCATCTAGCTGTGTTGAGCTTTTTCTACACTACAGGAAGATAATGCTTCCTAGGTGTCTCAAAGGAGGTCAGATTACAATCTGACCTGAACAGCAGTTCACCTGGAAGATATTGCAGGAGAGGCGTGGAAAACACACACTTCAGAATGACTTATATCCAGATCCAAGCTGTGCCCCTCAGGAGCAGGATTAAAGGGAGCATGTGGCCCACACATACAGAATTGCTGACAGAACATTTCTAGGCCTCAATTTCCACAAACAGAAGAGTGGGAAGAAAAGTTCTTACAGCATCTCATATGAAGGGTTCTTATGAAGGATCTGTGCCATAGTAATGCCTCCTACAATCCTATGAGATCAGCTGTACAGCTCTGACAGTGGTTAGATAACCTACCCCAGCAAATACCTCTTTAATAAAGAACCTAGTGATCCTTTTAACTCATTAAAACAGATGTAAAATAATTTAGAAGTTTTATGCATATGAAAACATTAGTCCACTTGCTGGATCCGGTGGTTTATCACCACTGTTGCCCCTGAGACTGACGCGCAGGCGTCTGGGCTGCTAGATGGTTTGTAGGAGGCCTGAATAGAGTCTGTGGTCAAAGAAGGGGACTCCATGGAGGACAAACAACTGAGTAAACCTCTACTTTTCCAATCTGTGGGTTAAGTAGTTATCTTTTATTAAATATCCTTCATTTAAAATGATGCTGTTGGCTCCCACAGCAAGATCAGAGAACAACCCAAGATTCCTGTTCCACAGGAGCTTGCAAGAGAGTCCAAGAAATAAAAGTGTTCACAGCATACCTGGTGCATTCCCACAGACCACAGCACTAACCATGTGGCTCTCAGGCTGAGAACATCAGCTGCCTCTGGGGGGCACATGCCCAGGGTTGCCATTTTCTTTGGGGTGGGTGATTTGCCCTTCCAAGCCTTCTCTTAATTGCCAGACTCAGAGATTGAAAATAAGACAGAAAATGAATCATTTAAGGTAATTTCACTAAGATGTGAGAAAAACTAGGCACATTAAGAAGACATGTCATCACTGGTACATTGTCATACTTCGGGATTTACAGGAACAGGCCAGTGTCTTTAGATCACTCCAGCTACCATTCTGTTATTGTTATCTTGAAGTGGCATTTTAAAGATGCAATGGAAATATTAAGAAAGATGGTGGCTTGCAATGGTTCAGAATTTTCTGAGTATAAATCATTTTAAGAATGGTGTTCTTTTAAATCTGCTAGTAAGTTATCATTCATGTCTATATGATGCTTGCTAAAACAACTGAAAAAATGCAGCTGTATTTATAATCTGTTAGTTTGCAAGTATGAGGAGGAACCAGATTAGACAGGTAGCCACATACCCAAAAGAGTGTGGTAAAACAAATGACTAAATCAATACTTCTAAAGATAGTGAAGATGTATGCTAATAGCACAGTGGTAGACCAGTACCATCTCAAAGATGTGATTCCATCAAAAGATCAGCGGAGACCACTGTGATAGCTGTAACAAACCCAACTACAAACATCTGTTACACATCAACATTCCTTATACCCTCTCACCTAAAACATTCATCCTACTTTATGGGGGTAAACAACAGAAACACTAAATGAATAAAATCCAAAACAAACAAAACCACACAATCCTATCAACTCTCCGTCTAGAGTTACCAGTGTAACGCTTCAGATTTTACCTCCATTTTTTTCTCTTGAAAACCATGATAGCTAGAAGGTATACAATAGTGTCAAAGTCATGTTTTTAGGCATAGTGTTGTCTCTCTGTTTACAGTGAATATGAAACCACAGATCAGCCAGTCACTAATTAATCAACCAGCCTGTGCAGAAGCCATTTCAAACATTCAAAATTGCAAAATTGCAGGGGCCTGAAAGAAACACATCTTGTACATGAAGCTGCCTTTTTTTGGGGGGGAGCGGGGGGAAGCACTGGCTTTGGCTTCTCTTCCCTTTCTAATCTGAAAGAGACTATCAGGAATTAACTACCTCAGAGTTTGTCCCAGTATGACAAATCCAAATACTACTACCTCAAAGTCCTGCAAGTCCTGCCCCCCATGGAGCTCCTGTCAGAAAAGGATGCATATCCCATGCCATCCCCCTCTCCTCTTCCATGAACAACTCAATTTCAGGACAACCAAGTACTCCTTCCAAAGTACTCGCAGGGTTATCCCATTTATTTAAACTCTGCCTGGTCCAAATATACATATCTGTGTACATATGTACACACACAGCTGAGAACCTTTACAGGGATGCTTATAATGGAAGAATGTTCAAATGAAATTTAAGAAAGAAAATGGGTGGGGAAGATGGTCAACTGGCATGGTACTTGGCAGTTTACTTGAGTTCAGACCCCCAGGACCCACATAAAAGGTCAGGCATGGTAGCATGCTTCAGTAATACCAGCACTGTGGAGGCAGAGATAGGTGGATCTACTGGAGCTCTGGCCAGCCAATCTAGACAAATGGTAATCTCTGGCCTCAATGAGAGAACCTGTCTAAAAACAATAAAGTAGAGAATAATTGAAGAAGACACTCAATACCAACCTCTAACTCCACTCACCAAAGAACATACATGTAGGCACAAGCCTGCCTGCACTCAAACATACACATGTAAACACTTCACACGCAATAAGGATATACAGACAGAAGACAGACTGACTTGTATAGACAAAGAGACAGACAGATAAAAAGGAAAATCTAAAGTGACATGAGAAGGTGAGTTCGCCAAATTCACTCATCCCCATCCATTTGACAGCGGTGTAAACCTGAAGGCAACTGTACCTACATAGGCTACAGGAATAAAGAATTAAACATTGATCACCTCACTGGAATCTCCAAAGAACAAGCTTCTCAGTAAAGATACCAATAAGGACTTTCTCCCATGAGTCCTCATACAAAAATCGAGGCTGTAGTGAGTACTCAAGGAATAAAGGCCCAACGTCCGCAGGTGCCGACACAAAGTTCAGTGCAGGCAGCCACTCTGCACAGTAAGATGATGTGATGGAGGCCAGGCACATGGCTCACTTGAATGTGCTCACCTTACTACTACTTCTTATTACTCTTCCTTCTCCCTAGGTGACATGATTCTAACTTTCAAAACTTCCTTAGTACCAGCTTGGTTGAATCATTTAAATGTAGCATGTGGACCAAAAGAAAGTATCTTCTTATGAACAGCACCACTAAAAACAGAGTTCAGAGATCCTGAAGAAATATAAATTTCAAATCAATTATAATGTAATGACTAAGTTGTAAAATTCTCTATAGTATACAAAAAAATTCAAAGGCTTATAAATTTCAACTGAAAGAGAAAATGGAATCAAGTGAGAAGAAATTAATGAAAATGAACAGAAAGTTTGGGATACGTGTCAGCCAACTAAGCTGCAGGTCCTCTAAGGATTAGGAGAAAAACAGAGAGAAATGGGAAGGTGTAATCTTCACAATGAAATCAGGTGTGAAGGTAGCTGTTCCTGCAGATGAGGCCACACTCGCTACTCACTCAGCTCAGACCCTCTGGGTTATGCTCTTTTTTTTTAGTGGTCCCAGGGAGCGTTACTTTATTATATTTTGACCTTTTTATTCTTCTCTCATATATTACATTCCAGCTGCAGTTTCCCCTCCCTCCTCTCCTCCCAGTTCCCCCCACATCCTCTCTACTCAGATCCACTCCTCCTGTTTCCCTTCAGAAAAGGGTGGGCTTCCCAGGAATATCAACCAAACATGGCAGATCATGTTGCAATAAGACTAGGCAATACCCTCATATCAAGGCTGGACGAGGCAACCCAGTAGGAGGAAAAGGGTCCCAAAGAGCAGGAAGAAGAATCAGAGCCAGCCCCTGCTCCCACTGTTAGGAGTCCTACACCAAGCTGCACAACCATAACACATATGGAAAGGGCCTAGTTCAGTTCTATGCAGGCTCCCTGATTGTCGGTTCAATCTCTGTGAGCCCCTATGAGCCCTGATTAGTTGATTCCGTGGGTTTTTTCTTGTGACGTCTTTGACCCCTCTGGCTCCTACATTCCTTCCTCCTCTTCCACAGGATTCCCCTAGATCTGCTAATGTTTGGCTGTGGGTATCTACATCTGCTCCCATCAGTTGCTGGATCAAGCCTCTCTGATGATGATTATGCTAGGCTCTGGTCTACATGTATAGCACAGCATCATTAGGAATCATTTCATTTATCTATTTATTTTGCTGAGTGTGTTTGATTCACCAGAGGCTGGATAGCCCAGAGACTGAGGATAGACCCAAACATGCTCCTCACTCTTCAGCTGCTGGCCTTGCTTAATTAGCACGCTGGAACTCTTGCTTCTTATAGCTGGCTCATTTCTCTCATTGACACTGCCTGGAGTGAGTACCTGTGTTTAAATTTGCAACCCCTCCACAGTGAGCTGGTGAGCGGCACATACACTCAGGTCTGTCTGCGAAGCCTTCTTCACAGTCTGAAAACTGCCCATTTCTCCTGTTCTCTCAGCTTGTCTTTCCTTGTCTTTCACTTGGAAAGGCAGAAGATATTCACAGGGAAACAGGAAGAATGGCAGACACCCACCTACCTAAGATTAGGTCAGCATGGAGCCAAATTCCATGTGATGCTAACATTAAACAAAATGCTTGTTGAGCAATGACTCCGTGCCTGCAGGTATCCTGGTTAGGCCCTCAAAGGAGAAGGCTGCAGGAACACACAGGCACCCTAGAGAACTACAAAAATGAAATACACAGCTGGAGGAATGGGCCACCAAGCAACAACACAGGTACTGAACACCATTTACATGGTGTTCGAACACGAAGGACTTCAGGAGGAGACAGCAGATGAGTTAGACTTAAAAATTACCAACAACCTATCTAGATACAAGGAAAAGGGAATTCCAGGACAGAAGTGGGGGCACTTTAGAGCTGCCCAAGGGCAAGTGGACAGGGTCAGGAAGCCAGCAGATGAAAATAGTAAACAGGGAGCCTCCTAATTCTAACTGGGAGTTCCTAGCTTATATTACCAGAAGAATTATTTTTATTCATATGCTATCCTTTTAAGAATGACTATTTAAAAGTAGTATAAGTTTACAATATACTTAAGTAGGAATTACTTTGAGAGATGAATGTATAACACGAGAGGAATTCTATGTTTTCACCCACAGGTACCTGTGGGGATGAGGTATGTGGTGTCTGTGAGAGGAGGAAAATGAGGCGGGGGAGGGGGAGATTTGATGCTGACAAAGGGTATAAAGGCTATTCATGTTAAAGACCTCACTGTGGAATTTTCAAACTGTTAATGAAAATTAGGAGGGGGGGGAGCCAATGAAAATGTTCTCTTAGGTTAGACAGCTGTTTCCATTAATGTAAATAATATTAAACTTAAATACAGTGACCTAATGCCATTACAAAAAGATGCAACTCAGAACCAGTGAAGTAACTTTCTTCTTCCCAGGGTATTCAGCTGTGCATTAACTCTTTGAAAATATTCATATTTGTTCATTCATTCACTCCCCTCCCATTCAACTGGAAGGGATTCTGAGGTGATATAACTCCAGGATTTAAGGGAGTTGTTCTTCCTTTCCACAGAGGCCTTGTGCCTGCTGTTTCTGTGTTCTTCTATCTTTACCATAGCAATGTAATGCTGCCATCAGTATTCCTGAATGCCTGGCAGGCTTTGAACTTTCCAGCAACAAAGTAAAAACCTACTGGAGCTAAAATTCTTCCATATAAGGGATGTGAGCTTCCTGAGAGCAAACTGCAAAGTAGAGAACAAGAAAGAGACAAAGATACATTCTGTCACTTTGGACCAGTGCCACCAATATCAAGTCTAAAAACTTAGTTGGGAGCAACTGCTCTTACGGAGTAAGCCTTTCAGACTGCGACCAGAGGAGCAATGTTGCAATCTGCTAAGCCCATAGCTGTGGCCCAGCAGGACACACATGCACGTTCCTCCTGCTCAGGAGGGAGTTGCCCTGGCTCAAACAAGCAGCTCCCCACCCAAGCTGAGATCCAACCCAACAAGTTTGAGAGCAGATCTGGACTACCAGGCTGAGTCCACACAGCAGCAGCTCACAGTCCTATATGGTGATGCCCGATGATCATCCCATCAGATGACCAGAGAGCAGAGATCTGTCTCCAACACAGGCCCCCACTCCCCCACTTGTAACATAGTAAAAGCAGGACACCCATTTTTCCAATCATAAAAGCAGTTCAACACTAAGATTCGGATCCTGATCTTCACTAAAGGGCCACAGCAGAGAGCTAAGCCAGGTCCAGCCCCAATATGACAGAAGTCAAGTCTTAGGTGTGAACTTCAGATATAACTCAGTCTACCAGCTGCATGACCTGCACAAGACAGTCCCCAGAAGCACCTGGGTGTGGGGGGAGAATATCACCTCTTAGATATGAAAAATATGATTTCTTGAATCCATTTTTTGTGTGTGAGTGGCTAGAGAACTGGGACCATGTTACAGCATTCTAAGTGATAGTAATACAAGAGAAATCAGGAAGGCGAGGGGTGGGGTAAAATGCATCTATAGTTTCATTGTAGCCACATAAGAGTAAATTGTAACTGCAGCAGACCCAGGGTTGTGCAATCAAGTGCCTATGGGCTGGAGAGGCAACGCTCGGAGGAGGAGGGTACACCAGGGAGTGCCAGCACCTGTGGGCAGGAACGCCTCCCATCAGGAAGAGGTGGCTGAGGTTCCTACACTGCGGAAGCTCTTCTCAGCTCTCAGGCTAAGATCCCATCCGGACTCTTCTACATGCTTCCGGATACATGTAACAGTGTTCATGCCAAGGAAACTAGACTCCAGCTGGAAAGATCTACAGTTTCTTCATGTGTCTGGCAGGAAAACAAACCCCTCCCTTTACCTAATACCCCCTCCAACTTCCTGACCTCCAAATAAAATGAACACTCAAAATTATTCCCCATTTTGACTTTAGCACAGTACAGAAGAAGGAACTGTGATCAGCTTTCATCAGACATGACATGAATCCCAGCTAGACCCATTATCTGCTGTGTGAAGCAGGGCAAGTCAATTAGAATCTCTCAACTTATCTTCCTATGGGGCTGGGAGGATAAAATATCTAGGTCATAGGCCTATTCTAGAAACTGCTTGCAAAATCAAGCCCTGGGTTCAGAGTCTAAGAGTAAAAAGTATTACGTACATGTGAATCCTTTCCCTGCTCCCTCATTTTAAAACAGCCAACAGAAAAACACAGTCAACTAACCAAGGCATGATATCAGTGGGTAGCTGAAAAGAGCAGGTCTGTAAGCACCTACACTGTCTAAGCCCGGAACAGCTGTCAAATGTGGGACAACCACAGACACCACATTCTTCAGTGGTTTCATCAACTGTCAGCTAGGGGAGCTGTAGGAGGCAGGAGGGAGTCCCACCCATGACTGATTTCGTCTGGAACACAGCCCTTTACTACACCTGAAGCAATCTTTGTAACAAGATGTGAGTGCCAGGACATGCCCAGGCTGCAAGGCACACCACAGTAAGCACTCATGGAGGCAGGAAGCTGCGTTGCAGACTGGGCAGTGTGGAAGCACACAGATGAGGCTGGGGCAGTGTGAAGGAAGAGAAAACTACCAGTTGATTCCTGAAAGATAGTTGGGGCTGCAAACCATACAGCAGTCTCAGCTCAAACCAGAGGGCAAGGAATCATTTCGCCCTGTGCCTTGCTGTCCATCTTCAAGTAAAACTCTGTGTCCATGATGTACAACAGGAAGCCTACCATACGCAACTACGCTGGCTTCTATTTAAAGTGGTACCTGGTTTTTACTTCCCAGAACAGAATAGAACATGTTCATTTTACATTTGAGAGAATGGAAAGTCAGGAAGCTGAAAAGCAACAAAGCTGAAATTCAATCAAATCCTTGTTTTTTTGTATTGCATCATGGCATCACCATCCATGGCTGGAAGTCAGGACAATTAATTTGGGTTTTTTTGTTTGTTTGTTTTGTTTTATTCATACTGGGAAAATACAATTTCACAATGACACGCATTAAATGGTATGCTTAACAAACTCTTCACAAAAGCTGCTCAATGACACAAACTGCTTTTATACTCATCTCCACCTCTGGCCTTCTCTTTCTTCTTCCCGTAACAGTTGCAGTTAAAGTAACAGTTGCAGTTAAAGAAAAAACTGCAATTGCTCCTTCACCAAACCTGCGTTACTTAGCCCTGGGTCGTCAGGCATCCGTTCCACTGTCCTCCCCTACCAGACATCCCAGCACAGTTGGACATGACTCCATCCAATGGCACTGAGCTGTCCTTTGTCATGTGACTTTCCCACAGGCCGTGTCCAGTCACATGTCCTCCCTTCTTCAGTGCTCTTCATGGCCTACATGACATCACTGTCTTCCCATAATCCCAAAGCCTCTGGCACCCCTGTATGCACTCCGCTGCCCCTAGGGAAGCTCCTCAGAAGAAGGTCAGCCCTCTGATGTCCTCCCTTCTTTGGGCAGCTACCATGATACTGGCCATTTGTTCCAGTACTGCTGATGAAATGTCTAGCTAGACAAATATTTTGACCTTTCTTAATTTGATGGTAGTCTTCTTAAGAGGAACTTATAAAAACTTCTCCATGAATTCTGAATACAAATATTCCATTAGAATTGTGAAATTGAACAATTTAGACCACTCCCGTTTCTGTACCCACTGGCCAACTGTCTGCTACCCTTCTTACTGCTTCTGATGGCACCTAAGGCAAAGGAAGACTGTATGACCTGGGAACAGAAACAGCTAAAATTAAAGAGGTTTCTGTCCCATACATGTGTTAAAATGGTTTCTCATTTTAACAGCCATATGGCAATAAAAAGTAAGGTTTTGCCTCCTTGCCTTACATTAACAAGAACAAAAGGCCAGCACTCAAAGAAGCAAGATTTTAAAATCCCTAATCATTTACATTCCAGTAACCAAAAAAAAGTTTCTTCTGAAGCCTTCTACATCCCAGATACTAGAGGTATTGGAAAAGGGGCAGGGAGTTGTTGACTTTCCCTAAAGAGCTAGTTTTAGATGGGAAGGAAGGGATCCCTACACTTGAAGGGAAAATTATTTTTTTCTTCTATCTGCTTCTATCACGTTGAGCACTTAACTGTATACAACACTGCACACAGGGAAGAGGACTCCACTCACTGCGCGTGCTGAGACTCACTTGTCCCTGCTTGCTGTCCTTTCTGCTAACTCAGCAAACACACGGGGACAGCCACACGTGTGCTGAGGGAATGAGGACTTGGAGGCTCGCTGCAGCTTCCTGCACGGGAACAGCATCAGAGAGGGGACGTGAAGGTTCCACATGATTTCATTTCATAAGAAACAATGTGACTTCCCTTACAGGAAACTGCTCCTAGGCCTCTTTTCCTTTAACTGCATACTTCTCAAAACAGTTCTCGTGATGCCTTCTCTATTTGGGCAACACCTAAGAGGAGGTTAGGAACTCAAGACAGACCTGCCTGCAAAAGGAGGAGTCAGGAAATAAGTTTTCAAAACGTGTGATACTGCGTAACATATGCCTTCTGCTAACCATTTTATAAAGTCTCTGAAGGCCAGAAAAGTAATTTACACAAATGTACTACACAGCAAACATTCAAACCTAGTTAAATAATTCTCTTCTAGCCTAATGTTGAGATTAAAAGGAATATGGTTTTCACAAAGCACAACAGAGATTTAACAAAGCAAATATTCAAATGATATTCAATCCTTAATGGAAATCTACTTATGGGGAAGATTTATAAATTTATGTGAGTTTGAGTCTTGACAGAGATTTGACCAAGCTGTTAGTCCAGTTCTAAAAAGGTCATGTGGACTGATTAGAGGTCACGGGCTGCTTAGTTTACAGGTAAAACTAGAACCCCCAGAGATCACAGAGTGCTAAATGCATGGCCATCTATAAAACACCTGTATGTGGGCTGAGAAGATGGCTCAGCAATAAAGAGTACTGGCTGCTCTTCCCGAGGACCCAAGTTCAATTCTCAGCTCCTACGTGGCAGCTCATAACCATCTGTAGCTCAGATCCTACATCCTCTTCTAGCTTCCATGGGCAATGCTCACACGATACATAGACATGCATGCAGACATAAAATAATAAATCTTTTAAAAATTTTCATTTTAAAATACCCATACATATCAATGTTGGAGTTTTTAAAAATAACCATCTGCAATTATTTATTAGTCTCATTATATATGCATTTATTATGCAATCAGGTTTAAGGGATATGATATACAAATGAAGTGAAGACAGATAAGCTGAGATTTCTGAATATACAAAAGTGCCTCAGCTTATTTTACACAATCCTTATTGTATTCCTGTGGAACTGCAGTTGACATTATCATTTCAGAGATGAGAATAACTAAGTGGAGATGCTAACTACCTTTCCTAAAGTCACATTGTGGCATCCAGAGGAACACAACACAGACATGCTCATACTTCACAGCAAACTGAAAAAAGACATAAATACAGATTACTCTTCTGTGGCAAGGATATTCAAATCCACAATATTTTTTTTTCTAAACACAGAGCCTAACAATGTTTTGTTGTTGGTTTACTGTTTTTTACTCAAAGAATAACATTATATATGTAAGGTCCTTACCAACTCTTCTTTTTTTCATTTTCTCACCAGAAATCAAACCAGGAATAACTTTTGCTGAACTCGTGCCTCAACTGTCCTCAACTATTTCTTGACATGCATCTCTGCTTACAGTGCATCACAACTAGAGAATGGGGCTCAACCTGACACTTGCAAAATTACCAAGTAAGCCAAAGAAAAGGATGCAAAGGAACTGTATTTTAACATGACTTTTGTAAGTTAAGTGACAGTTTAGAACCAACTGAAAACCCTTTTTCATTCCAGCCATGTAGTATAATATCGCCAAGGTAAACTAACCTTGCTGTAACTGCTAGAAAACTTTCGTTCATCTCAACACTATCTTTAAAAACACAAAGATTAACAGAATATTGAGAAAGATTTGTTAAACCCAAAATAAACTACATATTACTTTCCTCAATTAATAGTCTACACCAAGTTTTACTGAGGCTCCCCAGGAGGCCAAAAGCAACATCTACTTACTAGACTAGATAACTATTTAGAAAATGATCCTACGGGGCCACTGTACCATGGTTTGTCACCCTATAATTTATATAACTTTATTATTTCACTTCATCTGGTAGGTAGGGCAGTGACATATGTTGAGACTTTAATATTCTGTGTCAAAGGGACACACCCCAATGAACAATGGAGTAGATTCACCCAAGGCAAAAGTGCTAAGATTCTGCTTTCATCGCTCCCACTCAAACTACATAAAAAAGAGATTTCCAAGAGTAAATGGACATATTAAGTACGTAAATGGCAATGATGAACTGGCCAACCTGGTATGTGGTCATCAAGAGACTTGACCAAGACAGTGCAACAGAGAATTTGTTAATTGTGCTAAATTCTGATTTAAAAGTCACACATAGTATGGTATCTGGTATGTACATACATATGCTCTCAAGGTCTCTCTAGTACACACACACACACACACACACACACACACACACACAATGAAATAATAATTCACGGGATTATATTTTTTACTTGTCATTGCATTTTTAAAGTTAACCGAGAAGGATCTAGGGTGAAATGGCAGAGAAGTGACTGGCAAAGGGGTTCTTACAATTTCCTCTCAATCATTATTCTATATCAAGCCCCATGATGAACAGGGAATGCTATGCTAGTATGCAAAGAACATGTAAGAACAGAGTCTTTCTATTTGAAAAGCAACTTCTCATTTTTCTTAATGAATTACAAAGGTATAAGTCATTAAAGGAGGTTCCAAAGTCGGCCACATTCTATTTTTTTTTTTTTCCTTTTTTTTTTTTTTTTTTTTGGTTTTTTCGAGACGGGGTTTCTCTGTGTAGCTTTGTGCCTTTCCTGGAACTCACTTTGGAGACCAGGCTGGCCTCGAACTCACAAAGATCCGCCTGCCTCTGCCTCCCGAGTGCTGGGATTAAAGGTGTGCGCCACCTTTACTGGAAGAATAACATGATGAAACCAACAGAGTGAAAAAAGCCTTTTCCTTTTAATGACCAATGTTCCTAAGTAGGAACAATGGAGATGTGAACCTCCATACACACCCACCGGGGAAACCGGAAGAACCAAAGAGAAGACATGATGTGAGCAGCTGACAGGGAAGAACATGATGCTGACTTACTTCAATGACAAACAAGTCAGGCAACACATTCCGAATCAAGCTCTAGAGCACTTCAGAGCATCCCATAGGTGGTTTTTACCCTGCTCCTTGGTTACCATGGTTGTCTACTATTAAATTATTTTGAAAAAACAATCCAGAACAGGTTTTAACTATTCGTTTATTTAAGCTGTGTTGTAAATCTAGAATTTGTGAATGAAGTAATAATCAGGGCTATGGCTAGCTGTATCCCATAGAACTGGGGAGGCCCACACTCCAAAAGCTTAATTCTGATCACAAGCTAATGCAGATATTATGAGAAAGCACAATCAGAACTCCAACATAGACTGTCTCAAAGCCACAGAACAGGCCAAGAACCACTGTGAAGTCACTTATGCTTCAAGGCTTTGTTTTTGTTTTTGATTCTGCTTTGCTTTTTGGTTGGTTGATTTGTTTATCTTGTTAGATTTTTTTTTAATAAGATATAACTTGCACACAGACTTCTTCTGATATTCTGATTGAAGACTATCTTTAATATTAACTATAATTGCTAGGTATAATATCATTTAATAAGAGTGCTTGTCTATATAATTAAGCCTTGGAATATAATAATAATATTATATGGAAGACATGCTGCTACCAGGAACACCGGGATAGAGGGATGTGTTCTTCCAGGCCACAATGGGTATACACAGTTCGAGGAAGCCAACACTAACAGCTGAAATACCCCACACCCGGGAGATTAAAGCTACTGAATTCTACTAACATCCACAATGGCTTTGAAAATCAACACCTATGTGATTGCTACAACACACAGCCATCACTTCAAGAGATGACAAAGCTCCTCCTTTTTAAGCTTTGCCACCCAGCAGAGCACTTTTACCCTGATTAAAACCTACTTGGCTTCCTATATTTCCCAGAGTGCTATCCCCAGTAAGATGAAAGTGATAAGTAATAGCTTAATTGGGTAAATGAATTCAAGTAGCTCTCTAGGCCTCAGTAAAGCTGCACTTCTTACACTTTTAATGGGTTCGAACGCTGACTGAGATCTTCTGGTAAAGAAACAGCCAGGACTACACAACTTTATTAAATCAATCCAGGCTTCAGGGAAATGATCAAGGCAACATTTCAAACCAGAAGCAGGAAGAGAGATGGCAGCTGAATCAGGCATTTTTAACTTGTAAAGCTTAATAATACCGTCAGTCTCATAACAGGCTAGCCTAGGTATAAATTACTAACCTGTACAAGGATATTTAGGCCAGGAAAACCAGTTTTTAAAAACATAGCAAGGAATGAAAGGGAAAGAAAATGTCAGAAAGGGGAGAGAGCTCCTGTAAAGGAACCCACACTTAGATTCCAGGCGGTAATTTAGGAACCTGTTTTTGGATTATAATCATCAGAACTGCCTTTCCTGTTTCAGTTCTTCAAAGGAAGAAAACAACATATAATAAACAGCTGTGTAGGCAAATAAGAGCTACATTCATGCTGTTCCCTAAACCAAATCATCCCAAGACATCAGTAGGATAAGTTATTATTAACTAGTGGGGATTGAAAAATCAGAAATGGCCTTGCTTATATCCTTACATCTACAACATGGCTTTATAGGCTATGATAGTCTATGCTGTCTAAAAACACAGATGACAAAATATGCTTGGTCAAACTGCTGAAAGAGTTACTGAGGAAATGGCTCCAAGAGAAACTGGAGAGGCAGGAAGCTTCCAGAGCATCAACTGCCCGTGCAGAGAAGGCGGCAGGAGGAGACTCACGAGAGCACAAGTCAGGAGGCTGTCAGTGCAAAGACCACTCAACAGACCTCCGGTCGGTCAACCTCAGAGACTCAACTTTGGAAGACACTTCACCACACAGCTTACCTACCAGCTGGAGCAGTCCTGGGAAACCAGCGTGACATCAGTAAGAGCAGGGATGGTCCACAGCACAGACTGGAGCTTCGCATCCCTCACATATCCACCATGCTTCCCACAGTTCCCACGGGAGACTGATGCAAAAGCCAAATGCCTACGTGCCATCTCATCAATACAATAACAGAGTGGTGTTACGATATCTTTAATCATATGCACCAAAACGTCAAAAAATAAGTAGAGATCTTTGCAAATTCACAATAAGCAGAGCAGGTATAATCTAGCCTTGTATATAACAACAAAAATAGCAGACTGCACATATTTTTACATGATATATTCCTTGGTAATAAATGTGTACACTAACAGAAACATAAAACTGGTTTGTTTTTTACTGGATTACAGAGACTTATATGTCTTCATAACTACACAAATACTTTACTGAAAAATGCATTAGACAGTATATAGTATCTGTAGTTGATTATGATTCAAAACCAGATTGCCTACAGGAATGCCATACCTACTCACTGCTTACGTTCTAGTAAAGTGAGAATGGATCTAAAAGAATCGCAAACTGGACGTGAGGGAGGGTAACGAAGGGCAAGGGTCGAGGGAAAGAGAGCTTAGGGGAGCGGGAGATCCCAGCTGGATCAAGAACAGAGAGGGAGAACAAGGAAAAAGAGACCATGACAAATGAAGACCCCATGGGAATAGGAAGAAGCAAAGTGCTAGAGAGGTCCCAGAAATCCACAAAGATACCTACACAATAGACTACTGGCAATGGTCGAGAGAAAACCCGAACTGACCTACTCTGGCGATAGGATGGCCAAACACCCTAACTGACGTGCTAGAAATCTCATCCAATGACTGATGGAAGCAGATGCAGAGATCCATGGCCAGGCCCCAGGTGGAGCTCCAGGAATTCAATCAGCGAGAAAGAGGAGGGATTGTATCAGTGAGAACTGTTGAGACCAAATTTGAAAAAGCACAGGGACAAATAGCCAAACTAGTGGAAACACATGAACTATGAACCAATAGCTGAGGAGCCCCCCAACTGGATCAGGCCCTCTGGATAAGTGAGACAGTTGATTAGCTTGAACTGTTTGGGAGGCCCCCAGGCAGTGGGACCAGCGCATGAGCTGGCTGTTTGGAACCTGGGGCCTACGCAGGGACACTTTGCTCAGCCTGGGAGGAGGGGTCTGGACCTGCCTGGACTGAATCTACCAGGTTGAGCTGAATCCCCAGGGCAGTCCTTGCCCTGGAGGAGATGGGAATGGGGGGTGAACTGGGGGGAGGGGGGAGGAGGGAGGACAGGGGAATCCGTGGCTGATATATAAAATTAAATCAAATTATAAAATTTTTAAAAAAAGATTAAAGCTAATAAATGTTACTATTCAAAAAAAAAAAAAAAAGAATCCACAAGTTAGATCTAGCTCTACTCAGGACTTTGTCACCTTAGAAGAAAGCTGATTTTTGTTTTCTGAGAAAAACAAAACAAAACAAACAAACAACAACAAAAAAAAATCACACTTCTATTTCCAACAATATTCCCTACATAATCCTCAGGAAACAAAGGTAAAGAGTTTTGAGTGCTTTACTAGTTGACTTTGTGATTTGGGGTGACCATAGAGCTTAAAACTCAGGTAGTGGCAAAGGGATGGACTGTGTCCAAGGACACAGGAGCATCATTTCCATGCTGTTTTATTGTTTTGGTAAAGGAAACCTCAATTTTCTGCCTCAAGTATTACTGCTTCTATGTGTAACAATATCCAATGTTGAACTAAACCTCAGGGTTTTATATAGATACAGCATATTCATTTTCAATAGGTTGTCACAGAGAAGCAAAGGATCTTGAAATGTAGGGAAGGGGAAGCCACCAATTATTTAGCCACTGAAAACGTTAACCAGGTACTTCTTTACATATTGGGGGCAGAGACTGGAGAGATGGCTAGCCAGTTAAGAGGACTGCGGGCTCTTCCAGGGGACTCAGTTCGCAAGGAACTCCAAGTCAAGAGCTCACAACTGCCTCAGGTCCAGAGGACCAGAGACCCTTTTCTGGCCTCTGAAGACACTGCCGTGCATGCAGTATACACTTACGGAGACACAGATACACACAGGAATGATCTTTATAAGCTTGAGACCGTGCTCGTTCAGGACATCAGCTCAGCCCCGAGGAAGGCAGCTGTACTGACATGAATGTTTCCACTTCTGCAGGTAATGAGCCGTACAGCCAAGCCAGCCACTCTGCAAACAGCACGAGCGCGGGACATGGGAAGAATTCCACCCTTCACAACGAGTTTGACACCATCATCCTGCCTGTGCTCTACCTGGTCATATTTGTGGCAAGCATCCTGCTGAACGGTCTGGCTGTGTGGATCTTCTTCCACATTAGGAATAAAACCAGCTTCATATTTTATCTCAAAAACATAGTGGTGGCTGACCTCATAATGACACTGACATTCCCATTCCGCATAGTCCGTGATGCAGGGTTTGGACCTTGGTACTTCGAGTTTATCCTCTGCAGATACACCTCAGTTTTGTTCTATGCAAACATGTATACGTCCATCGTGTTCCTTGGACTGATCAGTGTCGATCGCTATCTGAAGGTGGTAAAGCCTTTCGGTGACTCTCGCATGTACAGCATAACCTTTACCAAAGTTCTATCAATTTGCGTTTGGGTGATCATGGCTGTTCTGTCCTTACCAAACATCATTCTAACAAATGGTCAACCAACTAAGGAAAATATTCATGACTGCATGAAACTCAAAAGTCCTTTGGGAGCTAAGTGGCATATGGCTGTCACCTATGTTGACAGCTGTTTGTTTGTGGCAGTGCTGGTGATTCTGATTGGATGCTACATAGCAATATCCAGGTACATCCACAAATCCAGCAGGCAATTCATAAGTCAGTCGAGCCGAAAGCGAAAGCATAACCAGAGCATCCGAGTGGTCGTGGCTGTGTTTTTTACCTGTTTCCTCCCATATCACTTGTGTAGAATCCCCTTTACCTTTAGTCACTTGGACAGGCTGTTAGACGAATCAGCACACAAGATTCTCTATTATTGCAAAGAAATGACACTTTTCTTGTCTGCATGCAATGTGTGCCTGGACCCAATAATTTACTTTTTCATGTGTAGGTCATTTTCCAGGAGGTTATTCAAGAAATCAAACATAAGAACAAGGAGTGAGAGCATCCGATCACTGCAGAGTGTGCGGAGATCAGAAGTGCGCATTTATTATGACTACACTGATGTGTAGGGACCAGAGGCCAGGTGGCCTTCTCTTATTGGAATCAATATGTAAAAAGTGTGAATAAATGTTTCTTTCTTTTTATTATCCTGGCTGAAGCTCATAGAACCCACAGATTCTTTTTCTAAGCATAAAAATGGCAAGATATTGAGGTCTAATTTGGAACAAAGAAAAACATTAATGGAAAAAAGTACGGGATGAATTGGAGATGGGAGAGCTCAAGGAGCAAAGTGATGAGCAGACCAGGGCCCAGCCATGTGAATGGCTGCACCTGTCACCTGGATACACTCACTGCTGCTATGGAGTCACGTCTGTAGAGAACTCACAGTATAGAGAATTCTTGAAGTTCAATAACTGAGAAAGAATTGAGTAAGAAGCCTGTGAATTCTACATACCTAGTACCCTTTGGCCAATTTCTCCTCACTGTGCTTAACAACGTCTTATGCACATGATAAGCATGTGTTGTAGAGCAGTGGGGGCACAGTAGAAAGAGAAACTCACTTACATTTTCACAGTATACACTGATAATGTCACCATCAACTAAGTCATTTTAAATAAGCTATTTTAGAGAAAGAAATGTGACTGGATATTATAAATATTTCTGCTAAACACTGAATTAATATTTGCCATCATTTCATCCTTATGATATATTTAAATGCTCACATGATAAAGGTAGATAAGCTATGGAGACTTAGCTAACAAGTATATTGTTTATCAAACGGTTATTTAATCACTTCTATTTCAATAAAAACAGTGTATTAATAAAATAGTCTTCCCTATAATGTATGCCCAATAGGAGTATCAATAGTTTAACTATGCAACTGAAAGATGCAGTTCACTGTTATGTCAAAGAGTCGAATGGTAGTCATTTTGGGCTATTTTCTCTCCTCCAGTAATATACTTTTGAAAGACCTTGTTTCTCAGAGCTGTATTAGTCCTTCAGAGGGTCACATCTGTTTTTTATAGTTTAAATTTTTTATTATATTTGTTTGTGTGTACGGGGTGGGATATGTGCATGCTACAGCATTCGTGTAGCAGTCAGAGGCCAGTTTGCTAGAGTTTGTTCTCTCCTCCCACTGTGTGTGCTCTAGGATTTAACTCAGGTCCTCAGGCTTGGAAACACGTACCTTTATGCGCTGAGCCAGGTCTCCAGGCCCTGTTCTATTTCTGACTGCACTAGATGCTGGAGAAAACCTTACTTAGCCGGCAGAGTTGATTATGCTTGCTGATTATAAGACATTGTATGACCAGGGAGATGGTTCAGTGGGCAAAGGAACTTGAGCAGATCCAGAGGAAGTTGGGCATGGTAGCATGCCCCTGTGATCCCTGTTCTCCTACAGCACCACGGGAGACAAAGACAGGAGAATCCCCAAACTCTTACAGCCCAGCTGACTGGGCATATGCAGCAGTGAACAACAAGGGTAAACACTGACCCCCACATGTATGTGCCACATGCATGCCTGCATCCACATTAGCACATGTGCACACATACATACATATGTCATATACACAAAAATATTAAAAGGGAGCACTGCAGTTAACAGATAAAACATACACATATAACTGACTACTGCATTTCCCTTACATTCTAGCAAACTGCAAAATTCTGAGAATTGAGCAAAATGGAGAGTTCAAGAATGACTGCCATCATTAGGCAGAGAAACAGTGTAAAGACTCCAAACTACTGAGGAAGCATGACAATTTTAAGAGAAGAGGTTGTATGAAAGGAGGTACAAGATCTGATAACTTTTATTAAAATATTAATCTCTCAAGATTTCAGCCCCCTAAATGAAATGGCCATTCAAGTAGATTTACTTTATATACCTAGCTTAGTCACTGGCATAGTTACCCCCAGCACCAACTGTATGACACTAAGTAGGTTCATCCTGCTATGTTTTAGATCAGTTAATGAGAGCAGATGGAAGATTAAGGCCTCCAGCTGCTTTCCCCAGAATGACCAGGGTGAGGTACATCTACCCAAAGACACAGCAGCAGGAAAAGTCCTTGAGTCCAACCTGGCCTATCCTCTCTTCCTCTATTTCTCTCCAGCACACCACAGCACCCGGTCAGAGAATTCAGGAACAACATGGCAAGCGCCAGCACTAGTGGACACTGTCAAATGCACAGGGCCTCCAGAAGCCAAAGACCAGACACGACTTCTTCAACTGCATCCATGGGATCGATGGAACACTGCAGTCTACCGGGTTCTCCAGCCCAGACTCCAGCTCATTTCTGATTCTGGCCTCAATTCTAAGTCTTTAAAATATGTTAAACCTCATTTGCTATCTCTAAATTGGGTACCCTTAGGGTTATTTAATATGTTTAATGTGAGGTTGGCCGTATTTCTCTGAAATGGTATTGTTAAATCAATGGCATACCTCCAAACACTGACTTAGGAAAAAAATAAGCAGGATTATCCTCACGTAAAGAAGTCATATAATAAAACCTATCTAAATGGCAGTTCAAATTTTGTATCAGTATCCAAAAATGGCTTATCTAGGACCACGATTTAACAATTCAAGGAACAGTAATGGCAGCAGGAGTAATACAGATACAGGGCTAGTGCTAGAGAGCAGTATATGATGCTCTCTTCAAAGTGAAGAAAACATGGATCCTACTTGATGGCTTTTAAAACTGGAGCTCTAAAATGGCCTCAAATAGGATAGAGTAGTAATCAGGGCTTCTGAGTTACATGGATTGAGAAACCTTCATCTGAAATCACTGGGAGCAGAGAGGCTTCAGATTTCAGGTGTTGGGTATGGGAATCTTTGTCTACAGCTAACAGAATATCTTCAGGATTTTATGAAGTGTAAGGACAAATTTATTAGGTTTCATGTCCACCCTCCCAAGCATCCCGGGGATTCTCCGGGGTTGTGATCTGTGTACCATGCCTCTGCCCTGACTGTAGCCCATCCCATGGTGGCACTTGTGTCTTCACATCAGACTTTACAGCATTCCAGACTTCTGATTCTGGATTAGGGATACCTGCCAAATATGTAGGTGAAATTTTAGAATAAATACCATATTCACTCTTTCTCACATGTAGAGGGTCAAAATTAATCTTCAAAAAAAAAACCCTGATATTCAAAGAAACTGACCTTACTTACTGACTTACTATTGATTCGAGCAATTCATAAATTCTTAATTCTCATAAACACTGTCAGTATTTCTTTCTCAGATAAAATTTCAAGGACACAGTACCTAGGAAAACACATTAATTTAGATTAAATACTCAAAACAAAATGTGTGTGTGAGAGTGTGTGTGTGTGTGAGTGTGTGTATGTGAGTGTGAGTGTGTATGTGAGTGTGTGTGTGTGAGTGTGAGTGTGTGTGTGTGAGAGAGAGACAGAGAGACGGAGAGAGAGAGAGAGAGAGAGAGAGAGAGAGAGAGAGAAGAGAATGAACTTGCATGTATATAAGGGATTGTGCAGTTTAAGCCAATAAATCATACAATCACAATTGTGAAATATAAGAATCTGATGATCAATTCAATTTTCTAAACATGCTACACACACACACACACACACACACACACACACACACACACACACAAACTCCATAAAAAGCCAACTAACAAGTCAATCAACACTTACCTGGCAGGTGCTACACAAAGGGCACTGAGTTCAGCACGATGTAAAGCAATCCCTATGTATCCCTAATGATTTCTAAAAAGAAAGGCTCCGAAGATGGACCACTGTCAAACTCCAGCTGGTGACAAAGCAGCGGGAGGCTGCTCTTGAGCCTCCACCACCATCTAGTGGTAAAGCTCATAAAACGTACATCCTGTGCCCTAGCCCTCTCTGTACACAGGTATTCAAGTAGGGTGAGGTACAAGTGTCTGAGAAGAGCAATCAACATGGACAAGAAGTTAATCTAGAATGCAAAAAGAAAGTCTAAGAGACTCAAAGCATTTGATAGAAGCATGCTGCAAATACCAACTGCTCTTTCTGAATTAAAAAAGGAAATTCCCAAACAATAAATCAGCTCTGTGCTTTTCAAAAACTATTGTGGCTTGAACACTGATTGCCTCTTTCTTAATATTTATTCTATGATACAGACTGAACATCTTTTCTGTAGCGTGTAGAACTACCTCGCTCCTTTCAGAGACTGAATCAGGTTTCTACATTGTATAATTTGTGCTTTCAATGTCGTGAAATACAGCAAGCACCCTTAGGAGGTCAAGTTTCTTGTGAACATCTCCTTCTATAACATTTTCCCCATCGATGCTCAGATACTCATACACAACTGAAATCATCTGGCAGCAGACATGCAAGGTGAATATTTGCAAAGTCCACTGTCAATTCTATTCTGCATTTCTGTTTTGTTTCAACGTCACTTCTCAAACTGTCCGTGTTAACTTCTGATGTACACTCATCTCTGATGCTCAGTGCTCCCTTCAAGGGCCTATGGTTTTTAATGCCCTGTTATTGTTGGTAAATGGGAAGGCATCCCAGAACTCTGGCTAGTGTGTCAGTTACGTGTCTGCTACTGTGATAAAGAAACCTACAGAGGGAAGCTCATTTGTTTCCAGAAGATGGGGAAGCACGTCAGCAAAGGGCAGGCACAGGAACAGGAAACTGAGAGCGGGTATACTTTACTGTAAACGAGAAGCAGAGAGCGTGAACTAGAAGGAGGGTGAGGCCTTAAACACTCAATGCCTGCCCCAGATGTACTTCTTCCTGCAAGGCTGCACCTCCTAAACTTCCTAAACAGTACCACCATCTGGGCCCCTGTGTTCAAATGCTGACTCTATCCAGGACATGTCTCATTCAATTCACCACGGTGGGTACTCATGAAAATAAAGTACGCTTCAGTGTGAGAGACACACGTTCTGTACTGATCCATGTATTTTTCCATCCATGGGGAAGTTAACGGCTTCCTAGCCACAGAAGCAGGGGGCAAGTCTTTACTATGGAAGAGTGCTTCCTATATTTTGAATATATCAATCACTAAGGCCCAGCCATTAAATACTAGAATGATAACACATATCCCAACTTTACAAAATCCCCTCTAAGGTACTGATATCTACAGTACTGATACAGATTCTTGAAAAAACTTTAGACAATGAGAAGAAAATGCCTGGGATCCAGGTAACAGGGAAACCCAGGCCTGCTGCTGCCAAGTCCTGGTGCAAATGTGGAGAAGTGATCAATGCTCCAAGTCACAGCCATGCCTCTTTTTTCATCCTGTTTCTGTGTACTCACCAAAGTTACATGAAGAAAGAAATCAATGAAACTGGCTAATCTATTCCAAAGTTTGTGTCATTGACAAGGCTGTACAACTGTCCTTGCAATACAGTCAACCGCACCATCGTTCACCTGGCACTGTCCTTTCTTGTCCTCACTACCATTAGCAGCCCTCTAACAGCGGCCACCAATCCACCCCCAGGACCTGTGGACAAGCCTGGCCTCTGCAGAGCGTGACCCTGCAGGCTTAGTTCAGGCTGTGGACAGTTCTGTGGTTCAGTAGAGGAGCCAGGGTTCTAGAGCTGGGCAGACACGAGTCCCTTTACTCACAGTCATGACTTCAAGCTGATGGTACAACTACAGACGGCACCACAGCTGGGGTCATCACTGCTGTGATCTCTTTGCTTCTTCCCGCCCTCTGCTTGCCCACTTCTCAAACTTTAACACTGAATGGTTATGAGCTAATGGTGTTCAAACAGCTCTCATTTACTGAACACCCCATATATACCCTGATGCCAAGTGTACAACCCAGTTAATCCCCACAGCCAACTTGTAAGGAAGGACTAGCATTATTCCCAGTTAGAACATCGAGGTGACTTGGCTCAAGGTTGCACAGCCAAGAAAGGCTATGGTGAGATTAATGGCCACCAATCTCTCTCCAAATGCTTAGGTGCTAACCACAGCTCATTGCTGCAAAGAAAGGATTCTTAAAGACATTACCAATAATCTTAACAACCTGGCTGTTTGTATTAGCAATTACTATCATACAAGTGGATTATTAACATGTGCAAATAACATTTGGTTTGGATAGTAAAATTATTTTCAATTATTTACTTTTATTCCTTCACAATTATCATATAATTTATTCTCAAAACTCAAATACTTTTGAGTAAATGTCACTGAACTGGCATAGCAGGAGAAGTAGAAGAGAATAGGCCAATAAGCACATATGACTCCATGCTCAAGGTACACATATAAAAGCATGTCTACATCAGCACTGCATAACTAGTAAAACGTGCTTTTTTTTCTCAACTAAAACCCATCCCTTCTGATAGGTCATAGACCAGGACCATACATTCTTATCCAGAACACTCAGCTTTTTCTTGCTATAAACTAATGACCCTAAATGAGACAATTTAGAAACAAAAGTGATGCTTACAGATCCAATGGCTAGGAAGTCTAAAATGAAGGTACATATAGATCCCTTAATATCAACACGTTAGGGAATGGATTTGAACAACAGATCTCAGGGACACACAACTGCTTCACAATCACTGAGACTCAGACAAAAGCAGAAACATGAATGTTTCTTTAATGGCTCTGTCCAATAACGAAATTTGGGCTGCTTTTTCAAACTGATTAAACTAACTGGCCCAGACAAAGCAGCTTGCCAGCTGTGGTGGCACACATATGGAATCCCAACCTAAGAGAAGTGGAGGAAGTAAGACGGAGTTCAAGGTCATCCTTGACTCCCCAGGAAGTTGGAGGCCACCCTGTCTCATATAGCTGACAAACAAAAAACAAAAACTACCCAAAATCTACAAAGATTAACTGTTGCACTCAAGTTATTCACTAAAGAGATAAGCAATCTTTACAGTATTAATTGCTGAAACCCACACAGAATCTAGAATTACAAACATGTGCTTTGCTAGTATGGGCTTGATGGAGAGAGAGAGAGAAAACTGCTCCTATACAGTTTCAGAAAACAGACACCCTGGCTTGAGATCACTGAAGCATTCCCCTAACTTGCTCTTAACCCTCAGGCAAGTTCCTGAAGTCTCCATACCACAAACTTGCTGAGCCCTGTTCCTCCCACACATCACCACAGCATGACAAGCAGTCTTTATTTCCCAAAACAACTCTGGGCAAGTTTATCTACTACATGTTTCCTAAGTTTCATTCCAACTCAAGACTCTCAGTGACTTTTCAAAGCTTAACTTTCCAGACTGGTTCCATCTGGTGACCAAAATGCTCAGGAGTGAGAGCACTAAATAAATAAATAAATCACCTCACAAAGTGGCTCATCGCCCTCCCAGATCTGTCCCAAGTTTGAATCACTAAGCATACCTGGCTCCAGAAGCCTGCAAAACAGGCTCTGAAAGGCAGAGCCTGGAGCAATGGGATGACCTAACCACCCTGGAATGATCTTCACTGTCTGCAGATTAATTCCATCCCGGCACTTACCTTTCCTTACAGAACACTCAGTGGAACCATCCTGTTCACACAATAGTTTTTTAATGTATTCACTCTACAGACTTTTAAGTACTTCCTGTCATACTGGACACTGAGGATACCAAGTCAAAGGAGCCATGAGGGACAGTCACTGCCCATTTCGGCTAGGTATGATTCCAAACCAGAGCCCCCCTTGGAAGTGTAAAAATATTTCCAAATATGGTGACAGTTGAGTTCCATCTTGGGAGCAGATCCAAGCAGAATGAAGATAAGGAGAAACAGGATTTTTCTGGGACTAAAATTAAAACACACAACACCTGCTTCTGATTTCTCAGCATCTTTTCCAAAAAACAAAACAAAACAAAAAAAGAAAAGAAAAAAATTAAAAAGAAAGAAAACCAAACCACCACTCAAAGATGAAACACATGTTGAGAGCCTTCTGGTTTGTAACAATTAAGATTACCAACTTTGGACTTTTGCTAACATCAACTGAAATGCACTACACTTCAACCTTGAACCTAGCCAGGTTCCAGGAACAGGGAAAGCTTGTTGGAGTGGCACATGGCCGACATTCAAGTGGTAACACTGGCACCTCATCAGTACCCGCATCCAAGTGAGGCTCATTCTGTGAGCTGTCCAGAATCCTGTAAATGTCCCACTCAGGAACCATTGTATAAACTGCCATATCTCAGCCTGCCAGAAGGTGGTGGCATTGTTCCTCCCTCATTCTCAGATGGAGGGACAAAAGGACAGTGAATTCCTAAAATTCATGTCATTCACTCAATGCAATGGCTTCTATCATGTCTCAGTGACAGAATAATGCTCTCAATCTTTACTACTCTAAACCAACAGGTTTGAGCAGGATTTAGTGTGTTGCACAGAAAAGCAAAGCCAAGCTCTGCAGGCAGTGTTTTACAAGTTTAGACTTTTTTTTTCCTTATTTTTAAATTATCCAGTTTAACAATAATCATCATTTTCTTTTTTAATTTCTTCCTATGACCTCTGGATGTCAAATTTTTATTTATTCTTCTTTCATATATTACATCCTGACCTCAGTTTCCCCTCCCTTTTCTCCTCCCATCTCCCACCTTCCCTCTCTCACAGATCTACTCCTCCTCTGTTTCCCTTCAGAAAAAGCAGGGCTCCCAGATATCAACCTAACATCAAACAAGTTAGAATAAGAAAAGGCACATCCCCTAATATCAAGACTGGGCAAAACAACCCAGTAAGAAGAAAAGGGTCCCAAGAGCAAGCAAAAGAGTCAGAGACACCCCTCTTCCAACTGTCATGAGTCCCACAAGAACACCAAGCTACACAACCATAACATAAATTCAGAGGACCTAGCTCAGACCCATACAGGCTCCCTGACTGTTGCTTGCTTCAGTCTCTGTGAACTGCTATGAGCCCTGTTTAGTTAATTCTGTCTCTTCTGACTCCTATAACCCCGGCCTCCCTTCTGCAGGATTCCCCAAGCTCTGCTAATGTTTGGTTGTAGGTCTCTGCAACTGTTCCAATCAGTTGTTGGATAAAGCCTCTTTGATGACTATTATACTAGACGCCAGTCTAGAAGTACAGCAGAGTATCATTAGGAATCATTTCATTGACTTTTTTTTGCCAATTTTATTTGGTTCTATCTTAGGTCCCTGGGCTATCCAGCCTCTGGTTCCTGGCCCTTTGGCCATTGTTAGGTGTGGGCTTCCCTCTCATGGCATGGGTCTCAAGATTGGGCCAGTCACTGGTTGGCTACTTCCACAAGTTCTGCAGTGATACAGAAGTTTAGACTTTCTTAAAGCACATTTTCAATTACTTTAGCATAAGTCCTTACAACTCCACAGCATATGGAGTCACAAACATCACAGCACAACATTTAAGACCCTGTGCCTGCACCATCAAGTACTCACAGCTCTCCCAATGCCACGTTGCAGTCATGATTCTACAAACAAGAGCTACCCTCCTGCAAGCACTGCACACGGAGGTCAACATTCAATTTTTGCTTCCTGGAACTACCAGAATTTATATTGGACCTTGCCCCTAAGACTTTGTATCCTTAACACAATGTGTTTCTCAATGTCCAGTAGAGTCCTATCTGTATAGACCCCAGCACCTATAGACATATACTCTACTATAAACCACATGTCAACGGTCTTTCTTAAAAGAACTTTTTATTTATTTATTTTTTTATTTATTAAATTTAATTTTACATATCAGCCACGGATTCCCTTGTTCTCCCCCCTCCCGCGCCCCCCTCACCTTCCCCCCAGCCCACTCCCCATTCCCATCTCCTCCAGGGCAAAGACTCCCCTGAGGATTGAGATCAACCTGGTAGACTCAGTCCAAGCAGGTCCAGTCCCCTCCTCCCAGGCTGAGCCAAGTGTCCCTGTATAAGCCCCAGGTTCCAAACAGCCAGCACATGCACTGAGGGCAGGTCCTGGTCCCACTGCCTGGATGCCTCCCAAACAGATCAAGCTAATCAACTGTCTCACTTATTCAGAGGGCCTGATCCAGTTGGAGGTTCCTCAGAACTTTTTAAAACCTTACAGAACTTGGACTAGTAAGACAGCAGCTCAGTGGGTGAAGGTGTGTGTGTTCAGGCTCGCCCACCTAAATGCAATCTCACATCCCACAAGGTGGCAGCAGAGAACCAACCCGAAAGAGTTACCTAGCCTCCACACACATGCTATGGCATGGTTATGCCTACACCTACACCTACACCTACACCTACACCTACACCCACCCACACACACACACACACACACACACACACCCCTACACACATACACACTTTAGAAAAACATTAAACAGCTGAAGAAATGGATACCATGTGGTTACAATTGATTCACTAGAACATTCATACTTATCTAAACATTCACCAGCAGAGACTAATGAAACATACTATGAAATACTAAAAAGCTAAGGAAAAGAATAAGGTCTACAACACTCGTAGAAGCAAGCCTCCAAAACAGTATGTGGGGATGAGGCAGAGGCATCTGAAGTCAAGGCAGCAACTGAAAAAAAGGCTGGGACAGGACGGTAACAATAAAATTGTTTCCACACTTGTAACAAAAAGCTTATGAAATACATGTTACGACTGATACATAAGAGGCTGGGGAGATGGCTCAATGGGTAGAGTGTCACACTGCAGCATGAGGACCCAGGTTCAGATCCCCGGCACACATGTAAAAAGCCAGGCACAGCAGTGCAGGCTTGTGACCCACCTCGGGGGAAGCAGGGCCAGGAGACTCCCTGGGGCTCACTGGTCAGCCAGGCTAGCGAATCAGTGACTTCCAGGCTCAGTCAGAGATTCGGGTTCAAAAATTAAAATGAAGAGTGATTGAAGAAGATGAGGAAGATACTGAACACTGAGTTCAGGCTTCTGCGTGATGAGCATGCATAGCCACCCATATGAACACACACACACACACACACACACACACACACACACACACG
>CABHPH010151554.1:6425-20208 GCA_902168325.1 Peromyscus nudipes
GGAGATCTGCCTGCCTCTGCCTCCCGAGTGCTGGGATTAAAGGCGTGCGCCACCACCGCCCCGCTTCTTTCGAATTTCTGAAGTCACATTTAAGCCTCACCACTAGTGTACAACTCATCGAAGGGGAGAAAGTGCGCAGCTGGACTTGTCTTTACACTTTCCAAGGGTGAGGTCGGGGTGAAGTAGGGTGTGGGTCTCTGCCCTTTGGCTCCAAAGCAGAAGAGAGGAAGCTGCACAGAGGTGGGGAAGGGGGTCAGTGCACTTGGGGGTTTGGAAAAAACAAAACCAAACAAACCATGCTGCCCTGTCGTGCCAGTGCGTCAGAGGTGTGGAGAGCCCCACGCCCCTCTTCTCTGGGTGTGATGCTTTACTTGGTTCTGAGGTTATCTACCACATCAGGGGCCCGTGCTGGGTGCCTAGGAGGGCTGTAACAGCGGCTGGCACCTTCAGAGCACTGGGTATGGTGAGAGACCAGTCTAGAGTGGGCACTGGGAGCCTGACAGAGGCAGGAGAATTACAGTAAGAGGTATGAGAGACAGGAAGTATGGGGCCCAGAAATTCCACCCACTGCATGTCTGCCAAGACTGCTGGGCTGAAAGAGGCCACATGGTAGACAGGCTCTCTGCTCTGCCTCTGCATCCTGCCTTCTCTTCAGGGGAGCCAGGTTAGCCCCTGAAGTCAGCTCGATACCTGGAGGCCTGGAGATGGTAGCAGAGAACCTGTACGCAACACTTCGTTTCCCTGTGCACCGTGCATGTGTGGCCTCTGCCTTCTCTCTAGAAATCGTTGTTCTTTGTTGGAAAATGACACAAGCTGAGACTCACAGCCAGCTCTGAAAACTGCTCTAGTAGTCTTCCTTGTCGGACTTCCTCTTGGGGACCGCCAGCTCCCAAATAACGATACAGGGACTCACTAGACTTACTATTGGTTATGAAAGTTTGGCCTTAGCTTAAGGCTTTCTCCCAACTAGCTCTTACAACTTAAATTAACCTGTTTCTATTAATCTACATTTTGCCACGTGGGTTTTTACCTCCCTGCTGTACTGTATGTCTGGCTCCCTCCGTGTCTCACTGACATCCCTCTCTCTGCCCAGAATCCTGCCTATCCTCTCCTGCCAAGCTATTGGCCATTCAGCTCTTTATTGAACCAATCACAGTGATACATCTTCACACAGTGTAAACAACTATTCTGCAACAACTGCTTACTCATTCCTTGCTGTTTCCTATGCGCACATATATGAAACATACATGTTAATAAACTTATGTTTGTGTTTCACCTTTATCTTATCACAGCTATTGGAGTGGGAGGTATTTTTCTTCCTCTACAAAGTTCTGGAGGGAGCATCCTAAGCCAAGGAAGAAGCAGGCACCAGGCCCTCCTGTTAGTCTCTTTTTCGTGTCCTACTCTTTTTGTGAAGTCTAGGAGCTTAGATGGAGTGAGGAGAGCTACATCTGAGTTGGTGTCCAGCAGGAGAACACCTGTCAGAAACTCCCTGCTGCATGCAGTGTAAGTTAAAGTCTGACTGGTCTTGGGAATAAACAATATGGCTGCCCTTACGGATTCTGCCTGATTCCAGAGCACACCGGCAGGTTACTGCCCGCTTGGCAGTACCAGTGCCACTAAGTACACTGTGAAGATGAACTAATTCCATCCCAACAGCTCTGCTTGCGCTACAGCCGTGAGGGAAGCCCAGCATCTCGTTGGGAGGAGGGGCCGGGCATCTCTTCTCTGGTGTATCGTCACTGGGCATTCTGGCTCAGAAAAGGAAACACTTCTCTTATAGACATTAGGACCACTAATCCCACCCTGTCAGCTGTCAGTTAATGGTGCCCAAAGCCTTCAATCCCCTGCAGCAGAGGTTCACTAAGTTTGCTCTTGACCTTAAAAGGAGAGAACATTCACGGCTGCCTGTCAACCCAGACCTAGATAATTAAAGGAAGAAACCACTGGAAACTTAAAGAGAATAAGAAGACAGAAATGCATGGGGTACAGAATAGGAACAAGGAAAAATGTAGCTAGAGGGAAGGGGAGGAATGCCCCTGCCTCTGGACCAGCGTGAAGGTGGAGCTTGTATCTCCTCCCTTGTCTGGTCCCTCAATGCAAGTTATTCCTTGGACGACTCCTCAACATGGCTGGTGTGCAAGGCTCTGCCCACACGGTGTTCAGACACTGGGGAGGAGGCAGCGAGAAGGGGAGCAGCTGACTGGAGAGTGGGTTAGCACACGCAGGACAGCCAGGCCACTCCCCATCTGCCTCTGCCTGGAAATTCAAACAGGAGGAAGAAGCTTTCTGCAGTGAGCGCTGCCCTCTGGGGCTCCCCACCTCCCTCTGCCCTTTGGGGTGTTGTACCGGGACTGTTGGAGGCCCCCTTTTCTCTGTGCCTCGAAGCTTTGATAGAGAAGCTGCACCTGTGTGGTCTGTGACGAGTCTTGGCCTGGCCTGAGCAGCCCTCAGGAGGCGGACAGGCCTCACATCTCAGTCCTAGGGTTTGACTTCCTGTTTAATGAAGGCCCTCTGGACTAACAGTTCACAGAGAAGGTGAGTGGGCCACTTACCTTTGTGATGCCCTCCCGGTTTCTGCTTTTCCATAGCAGAGGTTAAAGTACTGAAAATGAATTGTTCCAGTAAGTTCAGGGACACAGCTTTAAGGGGCGTGTGAGCAGAGCTCATGCCACCAATGTTCAAGCCTTGAAAAATGGCCAGTGTGTACAGACGGGCAAGTTAGTGTGCCATCGAGTCTGCCAGGCATGCTTGGGACTTTTCCATTTCTACCACAGTTGAGTTTTAAAGAGCTGCTAACACCTGTGGGAACTTCCTGCAGCTATTTCTCCTTGTTGGTTTGTTTTACTGTTTTGTCCTTAGTTTTCTCAGTAGAAAAGTTAGTGCCACCGGCTACCCAGTTAGGACTGTTAGAGACACAGCAGGTCCACAGAGCAGAAGCTGACGTGAGGGGAAATCAAAGCATTTTCTCCTCCTGATCTTTTATGGGGAAGGGGGAGGGGAGTGAGAACTGCCCAGCTGGAAGGCAAACACCCTGCCCTGTTTTCCAGAAGGCTCTGTAAACTGGCTAGAGCTTTTACAGCTTCGGCCACCTGGAAATCTGTCCACTGAAGGAAGTGTTTGGCAAGTTAGTAGGCTGCCACAGTCCTGGCTCTGCTTCTGTGGTGCTGAATGGAAGAAGTTCTCCTGCATGCTAGGCCCCGATCTCTCCCATGGATGCTCCAGCTCCTGCATTGGACACCTGACAGGCTCTTACTAAGAGGATCCAAGCCAGGGTCCTCCTACACAAGATCTCTTTGCCATGAACCTCCCACACAAGTCAAAGAAGGATAGAGCCCTGCCAGTCATCCAGAACCGAAGCCGATGTTCGGCAGAGGGCACTGGGCATGTGCACCCATGAACACAGGAGAGGAGGTGCCTGTTCCTGGCCCACAAGCAGGCTCTCTAGAACAGAGAAGGGTCAACTCTCTCACAAGAGCTCCTCTGCCAGGCACTTACACCAATGAAGAGGTCTTTCCTTTACCTTGTATCGCTTTTTACATCCAGGAACTGGACAGGCAAAAGGCTTTTCTTCCCCTCCATTCATGCACATGGAGCTGAGGATTGCTTCGGAGCTGATGGCACTCTCTGTGGTCCAGGACTCGTCGCTGTCCGACTCCTCATAGTCCACTTCCTCCTCGTCATACTCGCTGCCTGTGGAGCAGAAGAAAAGGGCAAGGGTCAGAAACTGTCACCTCCCCACAGATCGGCCCCAGCCACAGGACAGGAGGGTCGGCTCACAAATAAGAAAACAGAGACTTATTACTAGTTAGAAAGCTCAGTCTTAGCTTAGGCTTGTTCCTAACTAGTTCTTATAACTTAACCCATATTATTTAATCTACCTTCGGCCATGTGGCTTGTTACCTCATCTCCATACGGCCCATCCTGCTTCCTATCATGTGTCTAGCTGGAGACTCTGCCTTTCTTCTTCCCAGAGTTCTCTCTGCCCAGAAGTCCTGCCTAGACCTCCTGCCTAGCTATTGGCCATTCAAATTTTTATAAACTGATTTGTACACATCCATACTTGTGTTAATACAGGTATGTATGTTACCTTTAAAAGTATGTGTGTTTTCAGAACAAAAAGACCAGACACCAATGAAGACAAGTAGCCCAGGTGATCCAGCCTCTCCAAATGCCTCTGTTGCAATTTCCTCAAAATTCTGCATCAGAACATCTTCAATGCTGCTAGCTGAGTTGGTCCAGCCTTACAGACTACTCCAGCCAAGACTTCAGATAAGCCCTATATTTTCCCACCACACAGAGACTAAACAAAACAATAGTTCAGCTAGCTCTCCTAGGACTTGACCATTATCTCAATTTTCTTAGGGTCCCCTAAAGATGTTGTTACCCCTAGACAACAGGAAGCAGTCTAGAGAACACAAAGCCCACATTCCCAAGAAGTGGGGTAGGTGGTTTTTGGTGGGTTGTGTATGTTTGTCATGTTTAGGGGGTTATGGTCAGGAAAAAAAAAAAACTAAATAAGAGGTTGGATTCAAGGATCTTTTTCTGAAAAGAAAAGGGGGGATATAGAAATGATAGAATAAAAGAGTAGATTATTGAAACTACTTTAAAACTAAAAAAAGCAACTACTAGTCTTAAATATTTTACATTGGTATTGACTTTTATATATTGATACAAATTTAAGGTTAATTTTGTTATACTGTATATATGTTTCTATTCTTGTTTATGGTATTGTATATATGCAGCTCATTTAACAATGCAATGTAAATTTCTAATCCTTGAAAGATATTATTACAAACTATTTAGGATAATTAAGAAATACAGGTTAGTAGTTAGTCATCTAACAATCAGATTTGTGGCTATGTTAAGTATGTTTTTAAAGTCAAACAGATATATTTTAAATAGACAGATGGTCTCCAAACACTTCAGAGATCTACAGAATATGGCATTTAAGATGTTTTAATAGCATAGTGCTTTTCATGACAGTGAGACACATCTGCTCCTGGTAGCACCAATCTACTTCAAAAAAGATGATGGGGCATCTAAGAACCTCCATGTGGAATTTGCTTTCATTGTGGCATAGTTAGCCACTGGGGAAGAAACTGCCTTTGCCTCAACTTCTGACAGCATGTTGTCCAAATTGGACAAGCAAGACACAGAAGAAGGAGACTTTCCAAACTTTGCCAAGACAAGGTAGAACAGTCCTTCAAAAATTCCTGCTTCACAGAAAAGTATGTCAGATATACTAGGCCTGTAGGCTGAAGATAGATGCCCCAGTGTTGCAGAGGAAACTTGGGTGACTGTCCAGGCAGCCAGATGTCTCTGACATTTCTATAATTTTGGAAGTTGCTTGCTCTGCACTTCCTGTTTACTCAGGTAATATTTTATCCTTCTCGGGTCTCTGATGGGGTTGAAGAATAGATAATTATAATTTTACAGTTTTCTTGTTTACCAAATTCATAAAAGAAACTCACAAAAGAGGTATAAAGTATATAAGGTTGAGTCATAAAAGCATAAATTGTTTAAGAAAATGTTTTGAGGTCTAAAAAGATAGTTTTGGGTTGGTAATGTAAGTTAGGATAGAAAGTGAATTAGGAACAAAACTTTGGTCTCACCAAGTAGGAAGATAATGGAGTATTTTCTCTGAATTTGCAAATGCAAATAGACTAGACATTGTGGATGTAATTTTTTTTTTTTTTTTTTTTTGGTTTTTCGAGACAGGGTTTCCCTGTGTAGCTTTGCGCCTTTCCTGGAACTCACTTGGTAGCCCAGGCTGGCCTCAAACTCACAAAGATCCGCCTGCCTCTGCCTCCCGAGTGCTGGGATTAAAGGCGTGCACCACCAACACCCGGCCGTGGATGTAATTCTTACCTGATAATTTTTCTTACTGTATATAGTTTCACTGTGTTAGAGTTAAAAACTAAAAACCTTCCCTTTTTATTTAGACAAAAACAGAGAAATATTGTAGGATATTTTGATCACACTCTGACACTCCCAAGACTGCTAATAAAGTTTACCTTGAATCAGAGGGCAGAGCTTGCTGACCAAAATTAGCCATAGAGGTTTTGGAGGACCCAGGATATACAGAAAGACACAGGAAATAGTAGGGAGGAACTTAGAAAGATCCTCGGCCCTTTTGGATTGAGGAAGGAGACAGAGGAGGTCGCTGGTCACTTCCAAGCACAAATAGTCAACAATGACAAACCCTTTCAATACACATACAAGCCAGATCCCGACATCCTGATGGGCAGAACGCTGTCCCTTGGTTTTCTGCTTTCCTAGTCTAGAAACTACAAACAGTTCTGGGAGGGAACTGAGCTTCATACATGTTAGGTATCTGTCCTTAGGAGGGGATACCTGTTGGATCTTTAGCCTATGGAGGTTATTGTGGAACTGAAGTGGGATTACCCCAAGCCAGGAAGCAAGGAGGGCAGAAATGCCAAGAGCTACCAGGTGCAGGTCTGGCTTCTGGTAGAGAGAACATTCCTTTCCCACCTATCTCATCTGCCCTCTGACTACACATTTCCCAGCAGACCCGATTTGTTGAATCGCCACTCAGAATGAAGATGGATCCTTTTATATTCATAAAGATGAAAGGGATTTTGCCTGGAATTGAATTAAGACTTGGCTTGCTGGGATGGAGAACCACTTCAACAGTGGTCCCATTTTACTCTTTTTAATGAGGGAGGCCCAAGGCCATTTATTTTGCACTTTTGCACAATACAACCCTGAAGGACATAATTCTACAGATCATAAACAGTGTAAAATAATATGTTGACAAGTCCTAATGCATTTACAAGCCCCGTGGAATAAATAGGAATTATAGCACAACATTAATAAGAATTATATGGTAGCAATTACAGTTGTGAAATTCATCCCCCAGGTGTGAGGCTAAATTGCACCAGGGGCCAGCCTAGGTGCTTCATAGGCTCACTCTGCAACATCAATTATTTCAACACCGAATATTGGCACTTTTATTGGGTTTCATTTTAATAGGCATTAATAAGACTGTTTGAAGAGCAGTTGAGCCAGGAGCCAAGGACGCCATCATCTGAGACTGAACGTTGAAAGGGTCCAGGAAGGAGGGACTTCTCATGTATTGAGTGCCTCCTATGTTTCAAGTGAGCTCCAAGCTTTATCTCATTTAATCCTGTGGTAACTATGAGGTGGGGAGAAATCCGAGCCCTGTGGGGGTTAAGAGGTGTCTGTGTTCTCTGTGAGCTATGAAGGGGTGCCGCTTTCCCCTCGGCTGCTTCCCTAACCTAAGGTACAGCTCCCCAGGTCCCCGACAGGGTCCATCTTAACTTCCTCCACATTTGCTGGCTCTTCACTGCTTACTCAGGTAGAACCCAGGCTTTTCTGTTTTGGTACCTGCTAGCAGCTCTTGCAGAGAGTGTGGGGTGGTAGAGGGAAGGGTACAGAGAAAGTGGGGGTTTTTTTGTTTGTTTTTGTTTTTGTTTTTTACTAAAATGAGGCTTGGGAATTAGAAGTGGGTTTTAGTCAACCCCGCTATACTTGATTGTGACACCCACCCATCACCACCTAAAATAAAAGAGAGCAAGCTTGGAAATGCTCACACCAGACGACTAGGGTATCACTTGGCCACTTTCCCAGTCTGTCCTGAGCAAAGCTCTAAGGCTATTTCTAAGTAGGGCATTGCATAAGACACTTTACTCCTAAACAAAGGCCACATGCTGATGCCCTTTAAATTGCTGGTTAGAAAGCTGTAAATGTGATTTGGAAAGGTAGGACTTCAGAAAATAAAAATGACTAATTTACCCATCTAATTGGGCTAATTTGTCCATCTGAACACCAAGAACCACTCAGCATTTATAACCTGGGGGAGGAGGTGGGGAAGCCCCTTAATGAAGCCCAGTAGAAGATAAAACCTTCAAACTAAACTGGATCAAAAGGGACCAGACCCTGAGGGGGCCTGGAACAGAGGTGCTGGAAACCACATGGGCCACAGCCAAAGCAGACAGGCAGGGATGTCATAATGTAGGGTACTTTCAGAGTCAAAGGTAGTGTGAGAGCATGAATAAAGCAGCGCTCTGGGCACCAGACTGGGCACATGTATATAACCCTAGTCACTGGTGCACCATAGCACCCCAGGGGACGGCATGAAACTCATCACCTCCCTTGCCTGGGAGTGATGTACAAGATGGACCTGTTTGTATTTAGTTCTCTCCTGGAACCAAGAGCTGTCAGAGCTGGGTTCACATGGTGGCTTTTACCAGCCAATGTTCCATGAAAGTGGTACAGATCTCTTCTTTGCAACTTAAGGATTAGAACTAATGTCAACAGCACAGCCAGCACAGGAGGGCTGACATGTAGTAAGTACTCAAATAAATGGACGACAATGTAAGAAAACTACTCATAATATATAACATATAATACTTTGAGAAAAGCCAGTTCAGAAGCCAGGCATGGTGGCTCATGCCTTTAATCCCAGCACTCAGGAGGCAGAGGCAGGTGGATCTCTGTGAGTTTGAGGCTAGCCTGGTCTATATAGTGAGTTCCAAGACAACCAGGGCTACATAGTGAGACCTTGTCTCAAAAAACAAGGCAAAACAAGTCAGTTCATGAACTAGGAAAAGGGGGAGGGGAGAGGGGTAAGGGGTAAGATGCTCAAAAATGTTATGTACTTGCATTAACATGGTCTCCCATCATCATAAACAAAGAAAAGGCAGGAAGGAGCTCACAGGAAGCCAGGCCCTGTCTGCCTTGGCTCAGCAGCTCCGGTGGACAGTTTCTCCATTTCCTTTCTCCAGTGCAGCTGGGGTCCAGGCTGGGTCCAGGCTAGGGGTCCAGGCTGGGGGTCCAGGCTGGGCCCAGGTGCTGCCCTTGACAAGCTGTGTGAACCCAGGCAAGTGACACCTCTTTGAGCTTCAGGGTCTTAGATAAGGATTCACAGTGTGACCATGATGGTCATTAATGCTTACACATGTAGCACGAATCTTAAAAGGTCTTATTAATAAAAACAAACCTGGAGCTAGGTATTGGGGGTAAAATCTGAAAGATCAGAGAAACAGAACAAGCCACAGCCAACCTCACCTCACCAACTTCTCAGCTGATCTTGTTTCCTCAAACTGGAAGCCTCTGTGTCCTCATCTGAATGGATCACGCTAAAAAGCTTAAAGAGGCTCTAGTTCCTGGTCCTCACACTTTATATACCTTTCTGCTTCCTGCCATCACTTCCTGGGATTAAAGGCGTGTGTCACCATGCCTGGCTGTTTCCAGTGTGGCCTTGAACTCACAGAGATCCAGGCAGATCTCTGCTTCTGGAATGCTAGGATTAAAGGTGTGTGTGCCACCATTTTCTGGACTCTATGTCTGTCTAGTGGCTGTTCTGTTCTCTGACCCCAGATAAGTTTATTAGGGTGCACGATATATTGGGGGACACAATATCATCACATACACAAGAAACATAATTTAAGCTGCTATGTTGTAGAGAAAACACGGCAGCTCTGATCTGCTTGGGTTGGATTCTCTACCTTTCGGCACCACAGGGGCACAGGGCAGCCAGGACTTGAGTTGGGAGGGGGAGGGCGGGCTTTTGTGCCCTGGTTGCTCAAGGCAGCCTTTCCAGTTAGGGAAATAAGGAGAGCCTGGAAACTCCCACAGGTTGTCGGCAAAGGTTTTAAAAGAAATGGGTTTGTGAGTCACATGAAGAATGTCAACCCCACACATCTGTTCACATCTGGATGGACCCCATGTCGCTGTGCGCAGGCCCGGCTGTTTCTGCCATTTGTTCTCATGGACCAACAAGGGTCATTTCTCATTTTGTCCTCTCTCCTCCCCTCTCTGCTCTCACTTCGCTTTGCGGAGCCCTTTAGTACTAGAGAAAGCTCCACTCATCCTCTGTAGTTCTAAATGTAAGAGTGACATGGGGTTGGGGATTTAGCTCAGTGGTAGAGCGCTTGCCTAGCAAGCACAAGGCCCTGGGTTCGATCCTCAGCTCCAAAAAAAAGAAAAAAAAAGAGTGGACATGCTTTTTCACAGTGAATATGAATATTCACATGAATATTCATCATGAATATTCAAGTAGCAGTGGTAAGTGCAGTAACAGCAAATTCAGACCCTGCTGGGTGTCAGGTTCCAGCAAACATCAGCAGGGCACCCCTCTGCCCACCACAGGTCTACCATTCATTAGCAGTGCCTGCTTTACTGGGGTTGAAACAACAGTCCACACCAACTGGGGGTGGTGAGGACAGCAGGGACCACGTGCTCCTGGAGCACTCCTCACCTTGCTCCCAGGCTCAGCTCATGGGATGTCACTGCCCCTCCCCAGCAACCCTCCTGTCTTCCACCGACTGTCTTGGAGCTGAGGTAACAACAGGCTTTTGTGGAGACGTCTGGCTGCTCATGTGCTGCGATCTGAACTCTGGTGACCTGGACTACACAGCAAGTCTTACTGTTTGTAAGGATTCATTTTATTTTTAAATTATATGTATATGTGAATGTCTGTATGGGTATGTGCATGAGTGTGGGTGTCTGCAGAGGCCAAAAAGAGGGTATCAGATCCCCTGGAGCTGGAGTCGGGAGCTTCCCAGTGTGTGTGCTGGGAACAGAACCTGGGTCTTCTGCAAGGGCAATATGTATCCTTAACCGCTGAACCATCTCTCCAGCCCCAACCTCTACTCTTGACCCATGTACTGTCTTCACAAAAACAACAAAAACAGAAACAACAGCTTTCACTTGCCAACTTCGTATAATAGAAACACCCAACACCTTAGTTCACATCATTGTTACCTGAATCTTTAATATGTGAACGCCTGGTTTTGTTGTTGTTGTTTTTGTTTTTCGTTATTTGTTTGAGACAGGATCTTGCTGGGCTGGCTTTGAACTTGGGATCCTCCTGTCTTCATTCCGTGGGTGCTGGTATTACAGGCTTGTACTACCACACTCAGGCATGGTCTGTTTTTTGTGTTTGCTCATTTGGTTAAATTTTTAAAGATTTATTTTTATTTTTAATCATGTGTATGAGTGTCTGTATGTGGTTGCAAACATGTGAGTGGGACCCCTCCTCCACCAAGCTGGAGTTACAGCCAGCTATGAGACACCTGCTGTGGGTTCTGGGACCTGAATTTGGGTCCTCTGCAAGGGCAGGATGTACTCATGTACTCCTACAGTCAGCCATCTCTCCAGCCCCAGCTCTTTTGTTTGTGTGACAGAGCCTCACTGTGTAGCCCTGGCTGGCCTGGAACTCATGTAGAGTAGGCTGGCTTTGAACGTGTGACTCTCAGTGTTGGGATTACAGGCACACACTACCACACTCAGCAAGAAATTAAAAAAAAAAAAGAAATAGAAAAAATTTAATGACTACTTTTAGTTGCTTAATTGCTAAATGTTTCTACCTGTAAATCTACTTAACAAATATTTCTAAATATTCAAACAATATCAAATAACTAAGCCAAAATCTAATTTCTAAAATAAAATGCTCCAAAATTATAACAATGTTCCTGTTTTAGTAGTTAAGCTTTAAAATATTATAAAGGGACTGGGGAGATGGCGCAGTGGTTAAGAGGACTGATGCTCTTCCTGAGAATCAAAGTTCAATTCCCAGCATCCACATGGCAAGTTCCAGGGGTTCTAGTGCCCCCTTCTGGCCTCTGCAGGCATTGCATGCAAGAGGTGCACAAACAAGTAGGCAAAATGCCCTTGTGTAAAATAAAAATTAAAAAAAGCTTTTATTTAAAAACAAGAAATAAAATGTTTCTAAAACAGGCAAGTCAAACAAATGATCACAATGCCTATAAAACCTGCATGTAACAACAAGCCAGGTTCCCATATCTTGACTTGTATTTTATCATTTCTATGCTTAGCTGTGGCCGTCCTGGGTTTGTAAGAACCTGAGAGACTCAGGAGGAAGGAGCCTGGCGATGGTGACTACTGAATTCTTCCTGGTATAGGAGGCTGAGGAAGGATGCTGAGTTCGAGGGCTAATCTGAGACTGTGCCAAATAAATCAATCTAAAATAAGCTATGTAAAATGTCTTTAGAGGTGGAGGGAGGCAGACAGGGGGAGAGCAGGGGAGGGGTACTGATCTCGGGCCAGCAGAACATGGAGGCTCAGTTAGTTGGGGCAGCTAGAAAAATGACGAGTCTAAAGGAAAGCTTGTTTACTCCCTGGTTTGAACCCTTGAGAGTATGTCTGTAAGGTCTGTTTGCTTCATAAACAGTCATTTTTATTTAACTTATTTTTGAGACAGGTTCTTACTATGTAGCTCAGCTTTGCCTTGAACATGTGATCCTCCTGCCTCAGCCTCCTGAGTGACGAGATCACAGGTATGTGCAACCATATCGGGTTAAATTCTCTTCATATTACTTCAGACAGGCTCTGAGAAGCAGAATGACTCACCCAGGTCACAGTGCTCTTCTGTGGCAGAACAAGGCAGGTAGGTGCCTATGGTTTGACTCCAGAGCCTGTGTGCCAAACTAGTATCCCACACTGCTTCCCAGAATTCAATGCAAACTCTTCTGCAGAACCGGAAACTTCCTGTGCTTAAACTCATCACCAGGCACTCACCCCACCTCCCCTCTCCTTGCTTTTTTATTCTCCATGATTCTCCGAGCATGCTCACTCTCGTGCTGACCCTGACCCAACTGTCCCCCATAGGCCAGGCTTTGGTGACTTCTGTCCTGGGGTTTGGCTTCACCCCCACTTGGACATCTCTTTGTGTCCCCCAGGTGTGCTGACCCCTTTCTCAAGGTTCTCTGTCTTCTATCTTTCTGGAACTCTCTTTATTCAAATGTTATACCTCCAAGACTACCTCCAATTGTGTGTGCAGTCCATGTGCCCATGTGTGGACGTGGAGGTTGAGTGCACCCCTCTATTGCTGTCTGCCATATTCTTTTAAGTCTGGGTTTCTCACTGAACCTGAAACATGCTGCTTTGGCTGGGCTGGCTGGCCATCGAGCTACCAGGACCTACCCATCTCTGTTCCCAGTGCTGAGGTTACAGGAATGGCAGCCATGTTCATCTTTTTACATGAGGGCTGGGAACTTGAACTCTAGTCTGCATGCTCCCCGGACCCTAGTCTCCAATATTTCTTATGTCCTGCCATTTTACAAAAGGAGGTGTGTCATTGGGAGTGGGCTTTGAGGTTTCAAAAGCCCACAACACTCTCTCTCTCTCTCTCTCTCTCCTTCTCCCTCTCCCTTCCCCTCTCCCTCTTTCCCTCTCCCTCTCTCTCCCTCTCTTTCCCTCTCCCTCTCTCTCCCTCTCCCTCTCTCTCTACCTGCTGCCAGCAAATCAGGATGTAAAGCTCTCAGCTGCTGCTCCAAACACCATGCCTGTCTGCTTCCCGCTAATGATCACGGACTAACACTATGAAACTGTGAGCAAGCTCCAGTTACATGCTTTCTTTTATAAGTTGCTGTGGTCATGGTGTCTCTTCATAGCAATAGAACAGTGACCAAGACAAACTCCTGTTGGAGTCTGACAGCCGACACTGCCGTACTGGAACCATGACAATGACATTAAGGACTAAAATGTGCCAGAGTATATACAAGGGGGTGAGAGCACATGTGCACACATAGACATGCAGGCAGACACACACACACACACACACACACACACACACACACACACTCACACTCACTTCCATGAAACGAGGTTAGCACTACTGCAAAAACCAAAGCAAGTGACTAGAGCTGGGAGCAGGGGCAGGGCCTCAGAAGTAGCCCTGTGAAGAGCCAGGCTCTTACAATCATCTGGTGGCTGCAGCCTCACCACTCCACCTCTCTACAGCTCCCTTCCCTCCACCTCTCTACAGCTCCCT
>CABHPH010151555.1:500-22425 GCA_902168325.1 Peromyscus nudipes
AGCTTTCTTTTGATCACATTCTTCACTGCTACAGTTTTTCTTCAGTTGCTAGGGTCTTGCCCTGCCCATTTAGCACCGGGCTTTTCTTAAAACATTTTATTTATTTATTTTTTTAAAGATTTATTTATTTATTTATTATGTATACAGTATTCTGCCTGCATGTGTCCCAGCAGGCCAGAAGAGGGCACCAGATCTCATTACAAGTGGTTGGGAGCCACAATGTGGTTGCTGGGAATTGAACTCAGGACCTCTGGAAGAGCAGTCGGTGCTCTTAACCACTGAGCCATCTCTCCAGCCAAACGTTTTATCTCATTGAGCACTGGATTTAACCTCATTGTACTTCCTGGTGTTTTTTTTCTCCTCAATTGTACACTTTGTATTTTCCTTTGATGCTGCTGCTCATTACAGACCTGTATAACACTAACCACTGATAACCACATGCCAGTAAATATGAGTCTATCTTGAAATCTCCTCTGCAAACATTATTAAAACTAAACTGTTCAATATAGACTGATGCAGATGTTTTTGAACAGAGGCAGAAAGCAGCTGCAATTTTTGCCAAAATATCACAACAGTTTCTGGGATATTTATTCATATTCTTCTCTGAAACCTATTGAGCTATGCCTCCATAATCAACACTGCTCTCATTACTACTGTCTTCCATGTTCTTATTAGGATGGCCCATTAAGCCCTGCTTTAGAAATTCAACTGCTTTCCTAACCCAAACCCCAAAGTCCAAATTCAACCAACAAGCAGCATGATGAGGCCTGTCCCAAGAATCCCTGACTCCCTGGTTCTGTTGGGTCCAGGGTCTCACAATAATGGGGGTCACACCATCAAAATCTATTAAACTAGAAGGAAACTTTATTCCAGAAAAAAAAAAAGAAAAAATAAAATAAATCACTGTGGGGCATAAAAGCTTATCAGCTAGCTGAGACCACAGCCAGAGTTGGATTTTTTGTTTTGTTTTGTTTTGTTTTAGACAGGGTTTCTCTGTGTAGCTTTGGAGCCTTTCCTGGAACTCACTCTGTAGCCCAGGCTGGCCTTGAACTCAGAGATCTACCTGCTTCTGCCTCTGGAGTGATGAGATTAAAGGCGTGCGCCACAGCCGCAGCTGCAGCCGCAGCTGCAGCTGCTGCTGCCGCCACCACCCGGCTTCAGAGTTGGATTTTAAGGCTGTGGCAATGGAGGCAGACAATGGCTCCCTTTTATAGTATCAGGCATGGGGTGCATGTTAGGAGTTTTGTAGAAACAACTATTCAAAGTTAACTTTGGTCCAGGCAGTTGTTGGCTATAACGGGCAATGCGGTTAAAAGTTAACCCTGGCTGTTGACAGAGGAGCTTCCTGTAAAGCAGAGAGCCATTGTTAGCAGTTAACCTTTAGAGCTGATGAGTGTCCATTCTCATCTCTTAAGCTTATAATTTTATATTTCTTTATTTGTGGACCCTTCAGCACCAACTTCTGTCTTAGTTGCTGTTCTATTGCTGTGAAGAGACACCATGACAACTGTTTGCTAAAGAAACATAGCAATTAAATGACTCCTGGAAGTGGGAGAGCAATGAAAGAGATACCATAATAGAGGGAGACATCATGGGGATAGGGAGAAACTGGGTGCTAGGGAAGTTCCCAGGAACCCACAAGGATGATCCCAGCTTAGACTACTAGCAACAGTGGAGAGGATGCCTGAACTGGTTTACCCCAGTAATCAGATTGGTGAATATCCTAACTGTAATCATAGAGCCTTCATCCCGTAATCTGACCCAGATGCAGAGATCCACAACCAAACACCAGGCCAAATTCCGGGAGTCCAGTAGAAGAGAGAGAAGAGGGATTGTATGAGAAAGGGCATCAAGATCATGATGTGGAAACCTACAGAGTTAACCAAACCAAACTAGCAGGAACTCATGAACTTTAGGCCAACAGCTGTGGAGCCTTCATGGGACTGGACTAGGCCCTCTTCATAAGCAAAACAGTTGTGTAGCTTGATCTGCTTAAGGGGCCCCTTGGCAGTAGGACCAGGATCCAACCCTGAAGCATGAGCTGGATTTTTGGAGTCTAGTACCTATGGTGGGACACCTTGCACAGCCTTAATGCAGGGGGAGGGACTTGGATCTGCCTCTACTGAACATACCAGGTTGTGCTGACTCCCCATGGGAGGCCATACCTTGTTGGAAGAGGGAGCTGGGGGGTGGCTTGAGAGGGTAAGACTGGAGAGGCAGGAGGGAGGAAGAGAAGGGGATCTGTGGTTGGTATGTAAAATGAATAAAAAAATTCCTTAATGCAAAATTGACTCCTAGATGAATATCCTGCTTAGCCATCATCAGAGAAGCTTCCTCCTACAGGAGATGGGAACTAATACAGAACCCACAGCTGAACAGTCAGCAGAGAGTGGGAGAACTGGGCACTCTCAGGACTTAATGGGATATCTGCATCAAATCCATTCCCTTTGGATCTTAACCAACTCTGAGGAAGAGAAGGTGGAAAGGTTGTAGCATCCAGAGGAGATGGAATGACCAAGGAAACAGTGCCTTCCAGATACAACAAGCTGATTTAAATATAGACTCACAGAGACTGTGGCATCATGGCCATGGTCTTTCGAGATCTAAGCCAGATGTGTGTCTCAGTGATGAGAAGGGAGGTGGACACATGCTCTCATCCTTAATCCAGAAGTTATGTTCAATTAATAACCACTTGCAAAGAGATTTTTTTTTCCAACAGAGACTCACTCGGTATACAAACCTCAAAGAAGGGCATGCTCATGCCCAGCAGTGGATGGCCAACACAAAATTAATTCAATGATAGCATTGGAGAATTTTTGCATACTGATTGGTAATTATTCTTAACCTTACAGACCTTTTGCTTATATATTATGGTCTTCTGTTTTGTATTTCTATGGGATTGATGTGTTTGAGAAGTGTCTCTGAATCTACATGTGCTTCTTGTGCTTTTTTCTTTGGCTCTTTATTTTTCTTTGTTTTATCTTATTCTAGGTTGTTTGCTTTTATTTCATCTCACTTTATCTAATTTTATTTATTTTTAGATGATTGTTTCCTCATGAGAGAGAAAAAGACAGGATTTGGAGTTTGGTGAGTGGAGAGGGATGAAAGAACTGGGAGGAACTTGGAGAGAGGAATTTGTGATGAGAATATAATGTATGGGAAAAATCCATTTTTGATTTAAAAACAGAAAAAACAAACAAAAAGACAAAGTAAATATGATAATCTAAATTAACTATTATCTACACTATCAAAAAATCACAAACATCAGTTTATAATGTAGTTCTCCTCAGCAGTATAAAACCTGCATGAGATTGATGACAAGTTCTTCCTTTTAACAAGGAATTCACAGGAAATTCCATGTTCCATGTGAATTTGTCCATGAACGGGCCTCTGATGACAGCTTCTGTCTACTCATTGGCCCCACATTTCCCATGAGCATTCAGGTTTTTAAGGTGACCATGGCTAAAGCGTGTTGCCATAGTAAGCAGATCCCCATCCTGGCTGCATCAAGGACACCTCAGGCTTCATGAAGGATAAAAGAGAAGGTGTCTAGAAATAAATGGAAGGAGACACTGATCCAACTGATCACTGTCAAATAAAGCTGTGCCTGTGTTTGGCCCAGGATCCCTGGTACCCAATGAGTTATTTAGACAGAAGCAGAAGTACTTAGAAAAGGAGAGATGGTAAATGTTGGAGTGGTGAAATCACTCAGTGTATACAAGCCTGCAGATAAGCCCTAAGATGGACTCTGATCCACATTATGCAAGGAGAAAACTAACTTGGTAAGTTGTTCTCTAAAGTGCATTCATGTGCTGTGGCACACGTGCACACACACACACTCACACACTCACACACTCACACACTCACACACTCACTGAAAAGATGAGTAGATAAATAAATGTAATTTAAATTTGTAACGGAAAGTACACACATCAAAAGGAACCAGAAGCAACGGTGCATATATATAACCCAGCACTTGAGACTACTAGGAAAATAATTATAAATTTCATTCCATGCAGATGTACACAGCAAGACTCATCTCAGAAACCTTCAAACTTTTGATAAGGAGGGCATATCTCACATAAAAATGTGAAAAATGAACAAAGGAATCCCACATGTAAATTTGTATTTGTGGTTTGAAATATTCATACATGTCTGCTACCATCTGGACCTGAGTGTGAGGAGATATTGATGGGGTTGCAGAAACTTCATCTGTGTAAGAACTGACTACAGAGAGTCTATTGCTTGGTCTAGCTACAAAATTGGAAAAGGTAGAGGCTGGTGCCTGAGTAGGGCAGTTCCCCTTCCTGTGGGTTTCCTGAAGAATAGCTTCAAAAGGCAAAACACTGTTTCCTGTCTCTCCAGATGAGCTCTGTAACTTTGCCATAAGCATAGTTGTAGCCTCTGGAGGAGATGCCATGATCTTTTCCTCCAAAGCCTTGCCATATCTAGGTGAGATATTAAGTGGGGGAGGAGATTCTGTGGACTGTGAATGATCCTGCACCATGGCCAAGTACTGGCTCATTAGGAGGTTCTACAGAGGGTAAGGACAAGGACATGCTCAATCTCCAAGGACAAACTTCTCATAGGAAACTCTCTTCTACAACTTACTCTGGGTCTCAGAACTCCAGTGCTTGATGGTGAGTGTATGCAGCTATCCTGACCTGTACTTTTCATCATAAACATGAGCCATATCTGGCTAATATCAGGATGGAAAATAACATGTGTGTGCTGATTATGGGGATGGATGGAGGGTCAGGAGATTCAGGCCTGCAATTTGAAGAAGAATGTCCTGGATTCTAGCTACTATTTCAGAACACAGCCTGACTCTTTGATGTCCTAGCAGACTCAGGTGCCCATCTTGTGTGAAAGGACCCCAGAAGTCAAAGAGTACCCTATCTATAAAGAGAGAAGCCCACATCCTTGGTGCAAACAGATTACACTTGAGCCTGAAAATAAGGCTGAATTCTCCAACTCATATATTGATGAGAACTATGCAGGGTAATATAAATGTCAAAATCAGATCCAGGCTGGATCGTCAGGGTTCAGTGAGCCCCTGGAAAAGGTGGTGACAGATGAGGAGACTGTCAGTGCCTCATTTCCAGGCTCTGCTCTTAGGTATATTCCCCTCATACAGCCTAGCCCTGAAGAACGTTGTGGCTTTGTGAGCTCATGTAACAGACTGCCTCTTTCTCTCCTAGGAATCTACTGCAATAAACCCAGACTGTTAGCCTGTGATACCCTAGAGCAGGGGGGTGGAGGTTAGGGTGGGGGGAGCGGGACATGAATCCTCAATGTATCTCAAAAAGGGATATGAAAAGTTCACTCTCACCAAGGAAGATCAGCAGTTCTCCAGCTCCCTGGTCTCACGGTGCATATGTAGTATTTGTCAGTACTAAGCCTTGTTTTCTATGAGTATCATTACTGAATGTCACAGAGGAATATTTAGTTGTCAAGGTTACTGCAAGGATATCCCATAATTGTGGTTAATACCCACTGATTGCCTAGAAATACACATCTCAGGTGAGTCAGCACCATTAACCAATGGTGTTGGAGACCCCAAGCCCTTTGTCACACCATGCCACCCTGGGAAGTTGCAGTAGAGAGTGAATAAGGGGAGAGCCTGGTTTCTGAGCCATAGCTCCACAGATGGTAAGAATCAGTTACATGCAGTGCAGGATGAGAAGGAATAGGTGTTTGGTAAATATATATATACAAATAAAAAAAACCCAGCTGCTCTATCCCTGGCCTGTTACCTCCTCTCCAGACCTGTCTGAAAAGCCCTCCCTGCTGATCTCCCAAGGCCATATCCTGGACCCTGGAAAGAACCTCACCCTGGTGTGTTGTTCTGATGTCACCCATGACAGATTTGCTCTGTACCAGATCAGAAAGGATGACCTCCACCATCACTGTAGCCAGTATACACAGGCTGTCATCTCCTTGGCCAGCTTCACTGTGAGCTTGGTCAGCAGCTCTACCTGAGGCCAATATAAATACTATAGTGCTAACAAACTCTTTCCTGAGTGGTCACCCTCGAGTGACACCCTTGACATCTGATCATAGGTGAGAAACACAGCAGATTCAATCAGTTACCTAGCCTCTGCACAGGCCTGCATGAGGGAGCTCATGAGGGAGTTCAGATGAGGGACAGGGATGGAAAAGGAACAGATGCAGAGACCGAGGAGCAGGAGAAGCGCTAATCAAAGAAGGGGAAAACCATCCCATGTGCTCTTACCAGACCCTGGTAAAGTCTCACTTTGGAACAACGAAGGCAGCCCATCACTCATTGCTCTTCTCTTTAGGACAACCAACTTCCTGATCTACCTTCCCTCTCAGTGCAGCTGTATTCTGCAACAAACTCAGGAAAGAACGTGGCAGGGCTGTGTTAATGTACAAAGTGGACACTTCCATTCTGCCCAAGGCGGAAGCAGTCCATTTATGCCTACCGCTAAAATCAAAGTTCCTAGGTAAGCAGTTCAAAGCACAATTCTTCATGGGTGCTGTGACTTCTGCCCCTGTGGACACCTTCAGGTTCCACAGTTCTGGAGACTTGTCTCTACCTGTTGCCACATGCCAGTGCCCTCATAAAGCTCATGGTCTCAGGTGAGGTGACCCAGGTTTTTTTCAGTGCTGAAGGGGTCATTCGGCATCCTCTGTTCACAACAATTATTGGACAGAATGTGGTGACAGATGTCAGACAGCATGAGCCAGATGGGTATTCACTCTCACAACAGTAGAGGCCAACAGGAAACTATTGAAGACTACTCACTACACTCCCTGCTCATGGAATCCAAAAGGTTCCAGGTACTCTACAGGAGCATCCTAGGGAAGCTATAGGTAGATATAGGATACTGAGCAGAACCACTCTCTTCTTGTCACCCTCCACTTATCAATATTTACAGGATCCCTATCAGACCCTCACTCAGTTCAGCCACAGCCCTGAGTGTTTCAGAGGAAGAGACAGCCCTGCTGTTATCATTACAAAGTCTGCTAGACTCTCCTCGGTTGAAATCAGATAGACCTGACCATACTCAGTGACTGATCTGAAACCATATCTCAGCCCTATTAGAGAGATTCTCCATGAGAAACTGGAGGTAACAAATGATCACATTGGGGAAAATAAAATCCAGTAGGGTCAATAAAAGCCTATACCTCAGTGAAATTTACAACTTTGACCTTCAGGGCAACATAGAAGTATTAAGACTGTATTGAGCTTTGTGAATCTGAACTACAGAGGCTATAAGGATAAGAATTCTATGGAACCTTGCTGCTTAATCTCGAGTCTTCTGCAGTGGTAGGTGACCTGTACCACTGTCTCATCACCCTATTGCCTGATCTATTTGTTTCAGGAACTATTATTTGTAAATATGGAAAAGGTAGATGGTAGATAGATCAGTCTTGAGATCTATGCTCAATGTGAGATGGCCATGATAATGGGGGAACTATATAAGGAAAAGTTTAATGCATACCATCTACTATTTTTCCTGGTGTACACACACACACACACACACACACACACACACACACACACACACACACTTTTCTGATCTTTTACTGAGGGCTAGGATAGCAAAACATTCTTCATGGCACCACCACAAATATTGATCTGACATTTCCCACATTATGTGTGAAAGGAAATAAGTGGAGAACTAGCTACTTCAGAAGAATGTACTCCTACCTGAAAGAAATTTCTGGATCTCATGTGGGAAGGAACTTCTGAGAGAGTTTAGCAACAAGACCCTGAGCCTTAACCTTAGCAGAAATTGTTTTTGTTTTGGCATACTGGGGCTGAAGAATAAGAATACAATAGAGAACCCCGATACAGCAGCGGAAAGGTTCATCCCAGATATTATGTGGTTAAATGATGATAATAATGTGCATTTATGAGAAATAAGAACTTTGAACTCAGAGAAAACACATGGATATCTTAAGAAATTCATACATCCTACTACTCTTATTTTGTCCCCAGGATCAGCTGAGATCAGTCAATCACAGAACATGACCAAACTAAAGCCAGGTGAATAAGGAGAATTCAAAGTCATAGCACTGGACGCAGAGGGTCTAAGTACAGTTCAGATGAGACTCATGACCTGAGTGGAAAGCCAGTCATCTTGGGGGAATTTTCATCTTCCATAACCTCTGTGACTTCTTTGTACACAACTATAGGCCTCAGAGACCCGGAGTTACACATTGGAGAATCTCAGTAGGATGAGAATGAATTGCTTGGTCTTCATAGTTTTGGGGATTCTGTTATTTGAAGCTTGGCACAGCCAGAGAAGGACCCACCATGAAGCTGAGAGGCAATCAGAAGAGAAAGAAGTACATCTGTCAAGGTTGTGGAGGATGAGAAATAAACCTGATAATCTCACATTTTCTGTAAGAAAATCCAGTACTTATGTTAAGGAAATGTTGTGAGAGAATGTCCAGGGAGCAATGTGTTTTGGGTGCACAGGTAGATGTGAGAGTTGTGATGAGATCTAATCACAGCAAATTAATTTTTATTCCTCCACCTACTGTGGTCTTTTACTAACTCTCCCAAATCTCTTCTGAATCTATAATATGAGGGAGCATTCTGTCTTATCTGTCAGTCTTGTGTCCTCACTTCTGTGAATTCTCTGCTCCCCTTCCCTCTCATGAGTTATTTTCTTTTATTATAAACTATCACATTTTCCATGACAGGTGCCTCTGTTTATTGGACTAGAAACCAAGCATTTTTCCTCAGTAAAAAAAATGGTGAATGAAACCAGATTTGAAATTGAGAAGTCATTCAGTGCCTATGATGCCCCAAACCTCTCTGCATGCCCCTCTAAACCCCATGTCTTCAATATATGTTCTCTACAGGATTTCTCCTTAAATATAAAGCCAATGTTACTACACTGGTGGATGCAGGAACTATCTGGTGAGACACTGTTGGTATGAATTTGAAAGTATCATTTTTCTTACAACAAAGTCATGATTTGTGGTATTTGCTGACCACTTCATACAATGCTGCAACCTCTGTTTTTTAACCAGTAGTGAGGGTGGGAAATAATGCACGAAACTGATGGGCTTTTCATTTCAATATGCACCATCTATTGCTCATTTATGCAAAAACACTAGACATCCAAAGTAATCATCACATAATCACTCTGCAAGGATGATTTACCACAAAATAACTGTAAATTTCAACATAGTATGAGAAGAGAAGACCACAGGTGTACTCAGAACTTAGTGATCTCCTGGGACTCCTGTTCTCAAGTGAGAATGCAAACCTTTCCCTAGAATGATGTTGAAATTATACAGGACTCAGAGAGGCTTTGATGTGTGATGCAAGTGAGAAGCCAGGGCATTGATGCAGAGCATGGGAGACAAAGGGACTCAAGATACAGATTTCGAATCATCCAGTGTGCTAAGTACCAATACTCAGAGGATACATAACAATTATGCCATTTATACAACATTTTCAAATGCCAAAAACAGAAACAGAGAGCAAACTAGGGGTTGTTATGGCTTAAGGAACTGTAAGAATTTGTGGGCAAAAAGGAAGCAGATGCTGTGGTATGATACTGTAAGAGATCCAGTGACGTTAGAAACAGTCTTCTTCACTGTATCAATGTCAATATGCTAATTTTGCTATTGCAATATCATTTTATATAAAATATATTAACATATAAAAAGATATAGATTCTGTAATAGACAGTGACAGAAAAGCCCAGGAGTTCCAGAAGAGGGACGAGTCTCTGCATTTTAACTAACTTCACACATTTTGGAAATAAAGCAGGAGATTTCTCAATCATCAAGTGAAATGTGATTAAATAGAAGGGAAGTCTTAAACTGACTACTAATTTTAATGACACTACTCATCAAAGACATGAAAATGGGAAAATTTACAGGCATGGTTGCACAGACTCATAATCCCAACCCATGGGAGTCTGGGCCAGGGGAATTACCTTTGCTCTGTGGTAATCTTGGGATACCTAGTGAATTTCATGCCAATCTGGATTAACAAGTAAGACATGTTTCAAACATTAGCTGCCAAAGGCCAGGTGTGACATTACACACCATAATCCTAGCACTTTGGAGGTGTGAACAGGAATATCAGCGGGTCAATATAATCTTCAACTAAATGCCATAGAAGTAAGAGGCCAGCCTGGAACACTCTAGACCCTGTTTAAAAATAGATAAATAGGGATGGCTTGGTGGCCCATCATTTTTATCCAAGCACTTATCAGATAGAGGCAAAATATTTCTGAGAGTCTAAAACCAAACTTGCCTACACAGTAAGCTTCAGGAAATCCAGGGCTGCATAGAGAAACCCTGTCTCAAACAAAACAAAACAAAACAAAACAAAACAAAACAAATAAATAAACTAGAGCCAATGAGTTGGCTCAGCAGGTCAAGGCACTTGACACCATGCTTGCTATCCAAGGTTTAATCAGCAGGACACACAAAGAGGCAGGAGAAAAGTGACTCTCACAAGTTGTTCTCTGACCTCCACCTAAGTCCTTGGTGTGCCCCCCACATCCAATAAGTAAATAAAGAAATTTAAAAACTAACAAATAACCACAAATGAAAGTTGGGTATGGTGGTGTTGACCATTAATCCCAACAGTTATGATCTCAAAAAATAAGAAAATATAGTATTACATTGGTGACAATTTAGGAGGTTCCTGCAATGGTATAACTATTGCTTGCAAAAGCAAGAACGTGATTAGTTTGTCCAATGGCAATGTATTTGTCTGAAAAATTGCGGGGGCTCATGCTTGAAAGAGACTAATTCTCCTTTTTCTAGTGGCCATTAGTACACAGTCATTCTCTGTCTAATCACAGAACACAATGAAAAGTTTCCCTTTCCATATTAATATGTTCTTTGATACTGTATTGTTCTGGTATTATTTATTTCTACAAAAGGAATCAAGCCATTTTTTTTATCCATTTCTAGGAGAAACTGCTTCACTAGTGATGTCCTGATATTCTGGCTCTTACAATCTTTTTGTTCCCTCTTTTGTGACATTCCTTGGGTAATAGATGCAGGAGCTGTGACATAGATGTATCTGTTGGGGCTGGAATCCCCATGGTCAGTTGATCTCCACACTGTGTCCAGGTGTGGCTTTCTGTGATGATCTCCAGTTGCTGTAAAGATAGGCTGTCTGGATGAGGGACATACTCTGAAATGATATACACACAAACAACAAAAGAAAACTGATTCAGCAGATTATATTTACATATATGAGCACACACGTACAAATATATAGTAACGGTAATAACCAAAGAAAAAGAGGTTATCATGTTGAGAATCTGGGCATAGGAGCTTAGGGGGATGATGTCAGGGAGGAGATAAAGGGCAGAATGGTAGGGGGAAAGTGATATCATCCTTTCAATTAAAAACACATTTTAGAAAGATAAGAAGTAAACCCACAACAAGAGGGGACATTTCTTATCTGTGTAGACCCTATGGTAAATGCATCAGAATTTGGTGAGGTTTATAAATTCATAGAAAAAGTTTGAATCGACATTATTTGGGGAGTAATCATATGAAGACATGAAGAAGCAAATGACAGAAGCTGATGGTGGGATAACTGACCTCATGAGTGATGACATGGATTTTTATTATTTGGCTACAGGCATGGGAAGAGGTTCATGGTAGATATTGCTCTATATGTATCATTGAAACATAAGAAGAAAGAACATGAGAGCTAGAATATTGGGCAGCACAGCAAATGTTATCTTCTGTGGATAGCACAGCCATTGCCAACATGAACTGTGCAGTCTGCAATGTAGCTTTAAAAAAACTGGGCCTGTTAGCAGTCAATTATGAGTCAGGTAAGGACTCATGGGCCTCTTTCATGAGCTATTGACTAGTGATGAATTCTGGGTGAACAAGACTTATTGTCTTCAGTTGTACAACCACCAGTGAACTCAGCAGATTCCTATAGTTCCAAACACTTGGATTGCTGTCCTTGTTAATATTTCTATTTCTGTAAAAGGACAGCATGAGCATAGAAATTCTTAGGAAGGAAAGTATTTAACTGGATTACAGTTCAGAAGTTTAGTCCATTATAAGCATGGGAAGAAGTGTGGTGGCACACAGGCAGACATGATGCTAGAGAAGGAACCAAGAGTACTATATCTGCATCGAAAGGGAGCAGGAAGCATCAGTGGGCCACTGCTCCTGGTTTGAGCTTCTTAAACTGTAAGCTTCACTTGACACTGAGATAGGAAAACTGGTTTGGGCTTGCAGAGGCCACATTAATATCCATGAACTGTGTGGCTGCCAAGGCCCATAATAGCGTGTTTTCTGCACTGAAGATGGAGGCTGCTTGGATGTTCATGGTCTAGCCTCCCGTTAGTGGCCATGTTGATAGCGGTGGTCCATGTTACCACTGAAGGCTATGTACATGTACATGGTGTGTGTGGTCACCTGAAGTAAAGTGGGTATCTGTGGCCTTCGCTGCAGCACTGTGGCCTGGGCTGCAGCTGAAGGCTTTGTTGATATCCATGATCTGCTCTGCTTCCAGAAACCGTGTCAATGTCCATGATCCATGCTGCCAATGACTGTAAAGAGGGAAGAAACTTGCTTGGCAGTGATATTGATGACTGTAGACTCACAGTTAAAAATAAGAGATATATAAGGCTTCTGTGATAACCTTTCTATCCCATCCCCCAATCCAACTTCTAACGCCCTACCTTGCCCCCATCCAAAATAAACTCTCTAGACAGGAAGCCATTGAGCAGAACTCTTAAATTGTGATAGGGATGCTGAAGTGTAACTCTTCACAATTGATGGCTTCTGGCAGTGGTGGATATGGGGAAGGATTCAGTTTTCTTTCAGGGGTTGGCCATTGGGAGTTTGACCAGACTTCAGTGTGTATATGTACAACAAAAATTGAACTTAGTATTTTTTTCTTTTCTAATTTTCTTTGGAGGAGGTCACAAGGGAATGGTTGGACATGGGAAGACAGGAATGTGAATGTAATCAGGGTGCATTATCTGAAACACCTCAAAAATCAATAAAATGTTATGTTAGAAAAAAGCACTTAATAATAACAATGATAATATGAGGAGGAGGAGGAAGAAGAGAAAATTAAAACAAAATAAAGAAATAGAAAAAAGGAAAACTTGTTGGGGATGATCTTGAAATCTGTAGCAGCTGTAGGTCTCTTTGAAGACCTTGATCTCAGCCTCATGAAACAGTTCTTGCTTCTTCTCTTAAAGACAGTGGGGATAGAAGGCTACCTATTTTCACAGAGGTAGTGTCCACCAGATTCCATGACTGTAACACCAGCATTACATACCAGTTGATACTATAAGTTCAGAGTATAGTGATATTCAAGGAGTAGCAGGGAACTGTGCTAAAGAGGGTACTAATTTGTTTTGAGCTAAAATTTCCCCCACAATAGCCTGTCTGTGAAAAACTGGGTATTCTCTTTTCTGTGGATTTCATTGTTCTCCTCTCCTTGTGTGTTCCTTTCTAAGTTGCCCTCACACATCCTGGACTCTACCAACAGGGCTTTGAAGATGCTGGGTCATTGACTGGAACTTTTGGGAATTTTCCCAATCATCAGTGCTTCCACTGGTCACTGTGAACCATTCATGTGTGGAGAGAGATTATGTGAACCCTAGCATCTGTATTAGTCAATGTAGGAGCAACTCACAGAAATCATGACAAAGTTGGTATTAAAGAATCTAACCTAAATATCCAAGTTAAGGCTCTGGGATAGGTCACATTTTCATCCCTTGGACAAAGTGAATCTGTCATTGCTGATGTCATGTCATCATTGAAGAATAAATTTCCCTCCAGGGGCCATGATAGAGCCTTGTTAGATTAAGCAGGAGGGCTTCTTGCACAGCCCTGGAGGGAACTCATGCTGCCTGTTGAAGGGGTTGTTTTTTATGAACATCATTCCTTTCCCATCAAGCCTTCGGGTGTCTATTCCTCCCACATGTTCAGAGCCAAGAACTCAAGAACTCCATCTCAGCCACATTGTCACCTGGACAGCACTGGGAGCAAGGATCTTGGAAAATAATTTGAGAAACTCATAAAATGATAGTGTCAATGATGTGGAGCTGTATTTCTAGTGGGTCATTGCATTCTGACCACATCTATAGGTTTCTCTTGTAGTAGCCATAAAAACTGAATGGCCCCAATGGCCTTGGGAGACATAAGGCCTACAGAGAACAGGGTCTAGAACTGTGCAGTGGAAGTCTCCTGTAAGTCTAAGGTCCAGGAGAGCTCTTTATAGCCTTCCTTGGTCACAGCACACCCATTATATCTCAGTTGGAAGATATGCTGGAGGACCATGTTATCTCTATAGGCCACCACAGGTATTGGCTAGATTGACAGGCTATATTTACTGTAGAATCCTAAGGGAGAAGTTGAGACTATGTTAGGTAGGGCCACACAGCCCATTTGTGCCCCAGGGCTGGATATGAGAAGAGAATATCATGGACAGCAAAATCCTTTCTGCGGGTAGAGCACTGGGCTGGGACTCCCGAGTCCTTGCTCACTGTCACCACCAGTTTCAGTATGCTGTTGTGCTCTAGCCATCCATCTGGGCTGTAAGAGTGACAATGATATCGCCCTGTGCTGCTGTGTCATGGACTGGATGGCGAACTTGGCCTTGTTCTTAGCCTCCAATGGAGTATGTCTCTCTTAAGGTTCAGATTTTCCTTTTTCATGGAAAATATACATTTGGGTCTCCATGATCCCTTGACATCACATAGTCACATCATGTACATTACCTGAGATGATCACAGAGGCTGCCTCAACCCTGAGGAGTTGAGAAGTTTCCTTGCAAGGAAGCAAGTGTGGGGAAGCTAGGTCTGTTTGATCAAAGGCACAGTCAAGGTCAAATGTGAAGATATGTAAGCTGATCCTCGCAAGGAGGACACATGTGGTGCCACATCAAAACATATTTCTCTCATGGATATCCCGGGGTCCTCTTTCACAGCCATCCCTTGGCTTCTGTATTTTGGGCTTCACTGTTTCTGCTACTCCTTTTCAATCAGCTCAGGAGCTTGGTTACATGCAAATGTCATCCATTGATGACCTGTATCAGAATCACCATCGTGTAAAGAAAGACTTGGGCTTCATCATTTGACACAAGAAACTTCAACACATTGCTGGGTTCTGACCATACCTATGGGTGAGAAGACACAGCATTTGAATTTTCATCTCTGGCTGGAGGTCAAGGGTCTACAGGGAATAGGCCCTTGAACTGACAGGTGTATAAATACTTTGAGTTCAGGGTCCAAGAGAACTCCAGTTTTCCTTCATATCCCTGTTAAGCGATACACTGAAGGGCCACATTAGTACTTGTCATCAAAGCAGGGCAGATCAGGGCTGACAGGCTGAGTTTACTCTAGTGCATACATAAGAGGCAAGGAGGCAGTGTGTTAAATGGTCACTTACCATACACATTATCACTCAGTGTTGGGTTGTGACATGGTTACACCCCTGAGAGGAAAATCCTTCTTTGAAGGGCATATCCTGGGTCTAGAACCCATCGCTGTTCTCTCACTTGTCAACAACAGATCCAGGGAGTTACTAAGCTCTGGCCAGCCAGCAGAGTTCTGATATACAGAGCTATCTCTCTGCACTGTAACATTAAATGGATGGAATGAGAAATTCTTTGCTTCTAGTAGGGGTCTGCCTGCACCACACATCTGGTATTATATCTTTGTAGAGATAGTATTCATGTGACCCAGTGGTCCTGTCACACAAGATTGAGTCCTTCAGGTAATCACAAAACTTGCTCTGGCCCTGAGTATGGGTTTGGAGAGGGTCCATGTGAGTCCTTAGCTCATATACCTTCCTGGTATCTCCAGGATCGTCCCCTACCTGGTAATGACCATCACTATTCCCCAAGTGTGGCTCTTGGTGACTAGTTAGGAAAAAGAAACATGGGGATTATGGAATCCAACCTCAAGCCTGGAAGACAGTGTCCTGTGAAAAGTTTGTCCCTGAAGTCCATTTAGGTCCTCTTTATTTCTACATTCTCCTGGATTCCATGCCCAGTGTTTTCTCATGCAACAGCAGTAAGCTACTTGTTATGTTATCTCCAAGACTCAATGACATCTCCCATCTTCACAACTCACCCATACAGAGCTGGGTTGTGAAAGTAAAATTCACAGCATCACTTCGAAGGGGCCACAGGGCCTCACTGCAAGGACAAGCACACAGGATGAGGTTGAAGGAGGATGGTGTTACCTGTCATTTGGTTTTTATTACAGCAGCCCCACATAAAGGGGTATCCCACTCCCTAGGTGTCTGGTTGTCATTTTCTCAATGCTCTGACTAGGGCAACTTTAAGACTCTGTATTCATTGCTTAAGAAAATTGTGTTGCCCTCATGGTTGCATGAGATGCTTAGAATCAATGAGTTTTTAGCCCTAAACAAGACATTTGTAAGACCCACTTCTAAGGCTCAGAAAACACCCTGTCAAGGAGAGCAGAAATAATCCATGTACCAGAAGATAGTATTGATGGCTGAGAAGTGCTATCTTCTAGGCATGACATAGCTGTTAGGGTCATGAATGCAAAACAGCTGGATCGCTTTCTCTCCCCCCTGCACAATAGAGTCAACAACAGTTATAGATGATGAGGGGCTCAGGAGCCTCTAGCACCAGTCCTACTGAACTACTGGACAGTGAGATTCTGGGAGATGCAGAGTTGTCTTCAGTTACGCACTCATGATGGGTGGTCTCTCCGTGCTCCCATCAAGAGTTTTAAACCCCTTTCACAGAGATAGCATTGGTGAAACTCTGTTAGTCACCAAACAAAATGAAAAGACAAAATGTACGAACTCATTAATAGGGAGGAGGGGGATTGAAAGGGGTGGAGAGAGATAAAGAATGTGAAGGCCAGAATAATTTGAATGCATTATATTCACGCCCTAAATCATCAAAGACCTAATTTAATTAATAAAAATATTAATGAGACACTTGAGAGATAGGTTAGCAGTTAAGAGCACTGGCTCTTCTTTTAGAGGACCACAGTTTGGGGTGATACAGTTTATGAGATTACCCATTACATTCAAGGAGACAGGAACTATTGTTTTACCTTCACAGCTTGAGTTAATAATACACCCTGAGGTCACTTAAGAACAATTACCCGCTTGGTATTCAGCCTGTTTTCCCTACATTTAGAAGAACAATGTAACAACCTACCTTTCTTTCTTGTATTTACAAAAAATGAGCATTTACAGCATATGCTAATGCATAACTTTATTCTTAAATTGGGAACTCTTTCATTCTACTAACCCAGAGTAATGTATGAAGGTTTGTGTGCATTATGGTAATAATTTGGTGCAAATAGCAGACAGGTTAAATGTGGTGATATATTGTATACCTTAATAAAATTTACCTGAAGATCAGAGAACAGAACAAGCCACTACACGAAACATAGAGGCCAGACAGTGGTGGCACACACCTTTAATCTTAGCACTTAGGAGGCAGAGATCTGTTTGGATCTCCGTGAGTTCAAAGCCACCCTGGACTACATGAGATTTACTCAGTCTAGAAGAGAAACAGAGGCAGGCAATGGTGGCACACACCTTTAATCCCAATACTTGGGAGTCACATGCCTTTAATACCAGCACTTGAGATCTCATACTTTTTCTTGGGGAGTCACACACCTTTAATCCCAGAACTAAAAAGGAAGTGATATGGTGGATAGAGAAAAGCATATAAGGCGTGAGGAGACAGGAACTAAAGGTTTTTCAGCAGAAGCATCCCTTTCAGCTAGTAGTTCTTTCAGCTGAGGAAAGCTGTTCAGGATTAGGAGTCCTAGAGGTAAGAAATGGCTTATTCCTTTGTCTCTCTGATCTTTCAGTATTTACCCCAATATCTGGTACTCGGTTTTTTACTATATGACCTTTTAACACTCAGGCTACAGTTAAACGTGATCTTATTCAACAAATACCCATCATAACTGCAGCTCATTTGTAAAAGAGTCTTGTATTTGGGAAGAATGATTCATGGGGGATATCAGGGTGGTGTAAAAGGAAATGGGAGCTGATATGACAATATTTCGTTCTATTTTTGTGAGAATTTAAAAAAATATATAAAAATTTTAGAAAACATTTCTCAAACTGAATGAAAATAAAAACACAACCTACCAATCTCTAGAAGATATAATGAAGGAAGTCCTAAAAGAGAAGTTTTGAGCTCTAAATGCCTATTTCAAAACCAGAGTGTTCTCAAATGAGAATGATTAAGGGCTGGGGATAAACTCAAAGTAATAAATAAAAATAATGAAGCTTAACTCAGAGATAATGAAATATAAACAAAACAAACTGAGATGGGAAAATGTCTCAGTGAGTGAAATAGCTGTAACATGGAAAGGGGACCTAAGTTTAACTCCAGAACACATAAAGTTGAAAGAGAGAATTGAGTCTCAGAAGTTGTCCTCTGAACTCCACATGTATGAAAGACAAGCACACATATATGAATGAATGAATGAATGAATGAATGAATGAATGAATGAATGAACGAATGAGTGAGTCAATGAATGAATGAGAGCCTGGACAGATCGCTAAGTGGTTAAGAGCCTCTGTAGGTCTTTCAGATGACCCAGGTTCAGTGTCCAGCACGTGCAAATGGTGGCTCACAATTTCCTCTAACTCTTGTCACCGGGTGCTTTATGCACTCTTCTGACCTCCCCAGGTGCTGCACATGCTTGTCTCACATACGTACATACCATCAAACATTCTGAAACATGAAGTAAAGTTAACAATATTTTAAAAATTAAAACTTGATAAATTCAGAAAAAAATTGAATCAGTGTCCCATTCTTCGAAAAGATAAACAGCGTAGACTAGAGTGTAACAAAATTATCAAAGGAAATACAACAAGGAGTCTTAAAGTAACACAATTAGAGCTGAGGAGACAGTATCTTGGATTGGTAGTACCTGTTCTTAATCCTTAATCTCAGCACTCCGGACACAGAGACAGGCAGACCTCTGTGAGTTCCAAGCTAATCTGATCTACACAGTGAATTCCAGGCCAGCAAGAGCTACATAAAGAAACCATGTTTCGCTGGGCGGTGGTGGCGCACGCCTTTAATCCCAGCACTCGGGAGGCAGAGCCAGGCGGATCTTTATGAGTTCAAGGCCAGCCTGGGCTACCAAGTGAGTTCCAGGAAAGGTGCAAAGCTACACAGAGAAACCCTGTCTCGAAAAACAAAAAAACAAAACAAAAAAAACAAACAAAAAAAGAGACCATGTTTCAGTCTTTTAAAGAAGCAGACTGTCCAACAGCTGTCGAGAACAGCCCTTTCCTGCCCTGTCTTCCTGTCTGAATTTTCTGTACTCATCTCCATGTGAGCTGCACAGGCACTTGGTCGTTCTGTTTCTGCTGCTCTACATTTGCCCTGTTAGTCATTGAAAAGACCCCAGGATGCTATGCAGATGCAAGAGTGAAAGAAACCACATGGGGAGTCTCTGAGAGAGAAGGGCTCTGTCTCAGCCAACCTCTCCTGTGGTGAATAGTTAAGAAAGACATGAGGTTTGTTACTGCTACCATCTGGATTGAGTGTAAAGAGGTCAGAGGAGGCAGGCACTGATGGGGTTGTGAAATGTCATCTATGTAATAACTGATTGTGGAAAGGATACTACCTGGCCTAGAAACAGCCCTAGAGAAGTCAGAGCCTGCCACCTGAAGTGGGCAGTTCTTATTGTGGGGCTGATGAAGTAAAACCATGTCATGAAGAGTGCCTGCTTCCAAAGGCCACACCCTAGCTTCCTGGCCCTCCAGGCAGGCTCTGTAGCTCTGACCCAAGTCACAGTTGCAGAGTCTGGGAGCAGATTCCATGAACTTCACCTTCACACTACTGCTCTGTCTGGGTGAGATGTGGGGAGGGAGGGGGATACAATGGTCTAGGAATGAACTTGCCCTACGGTCTAGCCATGGAACTTTAGGAAACCCCAGGGTCTCAGGTGGTTCTGAAGAGGGTAAGAACTACTCTATCCCAAAGCTTCAGGAGCAAACCTCTCACAGGGAACCCTCTTCCAGGACTGACTCTGAGCATCAGGACCCCTGTGATGCCAAGTGCATGTCTGCAGCTGTACTGACTTTCACTTCTCATCATCCCCAGGTGCCATGCCTGAACAATAAGGGTGAAAAACAACGCGCATATGTTTTGATCCTGTGGGTGGCTGGAAAGTTGGATTTGAGGACTGAAATTTGAGGACAGATGTGCTGGCTCAAAACTGCTCATTTCTTTGCAGGGACCCTCCTGAAGCCTATCTCCAGAGCTCACTCAGACTCTGTTCTCTGAGCAGACTAAGGTGACCTTCTTGTGGGAGGGGACCACAGGAGCCAAAGAGCACAGTCTGTACAAAGATGAAGGCCCATATCCATAGTGCTCAGAGACTGCACTGTACCCTGGGAACAAGACTGAATTCACTGTCTCAACAGTCGAGCAGCACAATGCAGAACAATATTGCTGTCACTATCATAGCCATAATGGACAGTCAGAGAGGACTGTCACCCCCTGGAGCTATTCATGACTTGTGAGAGGACAAACAGGGTCACCAGCTCAGGCTTGACTGTCAAAAAGTGCATTTGTTCACAAGTATGCCCCTACCCACCAACCCACCTCACAATCAAGGATGTTAATGGGACCTTCAGATATTTAATTCATTCCTCCTTCTCTCCTAGGAACCTACCAGAAACCAAGCCTGTCAGTCCAGCCTAGCCCTGTGGTGACCTCAGGAGGAAAGGTGTGTGTTTCATGGCAGAAATATCACAGGTTCATTTTGCCTGTAGAAGGATACATCAACTCTCGTGGACACTAGACTCACAGCGTAACCACTTAACTAGTAAGTTCCTGGCTCTGTTCTCTGTGGGCCTTGTAATACCCAACCAGAGGTTGACATGCAGATGCCAAAGTTAAGACAGTAGAAGACCAGAGGTATGGTCAGCACCTAGTGACACATTTCTGTCTCTGTGCCATATTTAAACAATATTTATGGACACACCAGAGCATAGAAACTTTCTAACAGCATAGGCAAACACAACTTTCTTGAGAAACAGACGAAGAAAACTATCTATGGGAAACACACTTTGTTAGGAATTATATAGATTTTTAAACCATGTCCAATGAGCAACTTACAAATCCTGAGATAAGAGTTTGCAGCATAATCTTAAGAGATAGAGAAAAGATTTTTAGTGGGTCTTTGAGACTCGCAGGATTGCAGAGAGAGAAGGAGAGGAGATGTCCACATTGGTTCAGCAGGGTGCAAAGTCAGACAAGTACACATGTGCTCATGTGGGGAGTAAAAGCAGTAGTTGAAAATGTGGACTTTTTAATTTGGACTCACAGACAAATGATGTCTACATGCCTTCAATCAGCAGATGCTGTATGGGAGAGCCTGTGCCTGCTGAGCATGCAGCAGCTGGCCTCTCCACCTCTGACTCACATGTTGCAGCAAATACAGAGACAAAACCTTTAAGCAGTTTAGGGAGAGAGAACAGATGGAAACAAGCAGATTTTGGAGGGAGGCAAAAGGAATAGAGAATGGAGAATTTTTTTTTCATTCCCTGATCACTTGTTCCAAAGTAAAGGCATCTGGTGACAAGTGATGATATAACTGCCTTGCCAGCAGAGACAGGCTGCCACCTTCGCTGTAGAAACTCCTACAAATTTAAGCAGTTTATTATTAAAAGGTGAGGAAATAGGAAGAAATAGCTGATGAGAAGTGGAATTTTCCGTTGCAGAGAAAGTATGAAAATGCCAAGGCCATGGTGTTGGGGGGGCATTCCCAGGGCATTGAAGTGCCACGAGGGGTTCTCCAATGTCCTAGAGTCAAGCCTGCCCATTGATTTGAGAGATTGGCAACTGCTGTAGAGACTTTGAACTGGGTGCTGCGTTATTAGGTTTTTTTGAACAGCATCTATCTATCTATCTATCTATCTATCTATCTATCTATCTATCTATCTATCTATC
>CABHPH010151555.1:26946-37619 GCA_902168325.1 Peromyscus nudipes
CCTTTAATCCCAGGGAGTGGTGGTAGAAAGCAGAAATATATATAAGGTGTGAGGACCAGAAACTAGAAGCATTTGGCTGGTTAAGCTTTTAGGTTTTGAGCAGCAGTTCAGCTGAGAGCCATTCGGATATGAGGACACAGAGGCTTCCAGTCTGAGGAAACAAGATCAGCTGAGAAGTTGGCTGGGTGAGGTAGCTGTGGCTTGTTCTGCATCTGATCTTCCAGCATTCGCCCCAATAACTGGCCTCAGGTTTGATTTTATTAATAAGGACTTTTAAGATTCCTGCTACAGACCCACTCATCTGAACACTCAGGAATCCCATAAGAGCAGTAAGCTGGAAGCCACAATATTTACACAGAATTAGATTTTTTCATTTTATTTTATGCGTGAGACTTTTACCTGCATGTGCATATGTGCAGGAGAGGGCAGCAGATTCCCCGGAACTGGAAGTATGAATGCTTGTGAGCAACCACTTAGGGCCTGGGGATTGACCCGAGGTCCGCCTGTAAGGACAAATTGTCCTCTTTACTCTCCAGCGCCCCTCCCACCACAAGCTTTTTTTTTTTGGTAGTAATTCTGAAGTACACTTTTTTCCACTGGGGTTCTTGCCTAAGGACGCCAGGAAGGTAATCTCCTGTGGATTCATCATTCTGCTTGTACCAGGTGAGTCCCTATTCCTGGCACTGAGGAGCGGGGGGGAGTGTCACACACCAGTGACCAGGGAAATTACAAATTAGCACCTCTGGACAGAACTCCCAAGAAACGTCATCAGATTTCAGAACAGAGAAATGGGACCCTGAGGCTCCTGTGCATGAGTCAGTTTGTACTGTGTGCTAGCACCGTATATGAGATTCTCCCCACAAAGCCAGAGAGCCAAATAACTGGACCCAAAACTTTTATATTTCTTCGGCTTCTTTGTCTTTCCTGTGGTGTAACCTACATTCCTATTGTGCACTTTACTGTAGAATTTGGTTAAAAAGCTGGGATGGGGGAGAGGGACAGCAAAGGTGGTTGCAGAAGGCATGGGCTGAGGTTGCATCTACAGTCAAGGACCCTGACTAGCTTACATGGCTGTTCCCTGTGTTTCTTTTTGACTGTTGATGACCCCTACCATGTAACACCTTATCCTGACATTCTGATCCTTGTTGTCTTGTCTCCTACCACACAACCTGTCTTCCTGCTCCAGCTCTTTGCCTCTGCTGTGTCTTCTGCCTACAATTCCTGATCTTGTCAATGTCTCTGTGTGCCTCTCCATACAGGCTTCCCCTCAGAAGACATCTTTCAGAGTCCATCTTGTAACTCACACTGGCCCTCCCTGGTACATATACTTGACACCTTTACTCACCTTTGTTTTTTTTTTTCCAGACATGTTGGACAGCACACACTCTGCATTTATTAGCACATTGTCACAGCCTGCAAAGGGAATTTGCCCTTTGCACTAACTTTATCCTCCTCGATGAGCCTGATCAAGGGAATGTCTCTTGTGACAGCCAGGTGGATGGGTAGAGGTGTTGGGAGCATCAGGACTCATTTAGTCACATGATCTTCTTAGATCCCAGGATTATGTTAACAACCAGAGAGATGCCAAGGAGCCAGGAAGGGAACATGAGGGTGGAGACATGGGGTTCCAAGAAAATGAGGATAGAATGACACCATAGCATGCAGGAGGCAGGTATTTGCAGAAGGAAAACGTCAGCTGTAGATGTTCTTGGGGGTCTAGCATGCGAGTGTTACCGCTCTAGAGGGAAAGTTATCCAGACCTATCAGAAAGTCAGGCAGTACCTGGAGCCGCAATAGGACAGCTCTGGATGGTGGGGCCATAACAGGACTGTTCTGGAGACTGGAGCCACAATAGGACAGCTCAGCTCTTGGGGTGAGGGGTGGGGGGAAAAGGTATCCTGACTTGCCAGGAAGCCAAACTATACCTAGAGCTGCAATATGAAAGGTATCCTGTCAGGAAGTCAGGCGATACCTGAAGCTGGGATGTGGTGGGAGATGGACTCCCCACAGGACATAGCAATTCTGCTCCTCTCCAAGAGAGAGACGTTACATCTCAACGTTCCACCCCCACCTCCCCACGCCTTGAGGGGGCTTCCCAGCAGAGCTCAGCTTCTTCTCTCTGGCCCAAGATGTTACTTCTCTGCTTTACTCTGCTGAAGGGGAAAACCCTCCAGAAATGTAGCAATCCTCTCCAGCTCCAGCAAAAAATTGTGACTTTTTTCTCTTCAGCCTTGCTCAGCCTCCCTAAGGGAATATATCTCAGCAAGATTTTTTTCTGCTCAGTTCCCTTAGGTGACATCTCAGTAAGGTTATTCTGTTATGCACTGGCAAATGAAGATCTTCATCCAAGACTCCTGTGAGAAAGAGATTTATCTGAGAAGGAGGAGTCCAGGAGAGTGGCTGCCTCTGATAGGGCGGGAAAGCACAGCTAATAACTCAAGAGACAGAGGGGCTTATATAGGGCTTCTTAGGGGTGGAGTTTCTTCAGGGAGAAGATTTTATGCTCAGGCATTGGTTAGTTTTCTTGCTCAGGGATTGGTTGGTTTCACTGGTCAGGGGAAGAGATGGCTCTGATTTCAGGGCCAAACTGTGTTTCCTTCACTGGTCCTGTTTTCCCTATTGGTTCTAATTTTAGAGCCAGGGTGTATTTCTTTTACTGACTCTGACTCTAAGGACAAAGTGTGTTTCTGTCACTGGTTGGGGTCTCAGGGCCCCGGGTGTGTTTCTTTCACAAGCTCTGATTTCAGTACCAGGGTGTGTTTCTTTCACTAGCTCTGGTTTCAGGGACAGGGTGGGTTTCTTTCACTAGTTCTGATTTCAGGGACAGGATGGGTTTCTTTCACTAGCTCTGGTTCCAGGCATGGGGTGGGTTTCTGTGGCTGGCCCCATTTCCCTACATAAAGAGGTAGAACAAACATGGCTCTCTGAAGTAAATAGGGACCCTACTTCTTAGCACTGCAGATGGGGACAAGGACCTCAGTCACCTTGCAAGCTCCACACTTTCCTCAAGCTCTTTCTCCAAATGAATCAAGAGATAAAGGCAGAAAACCAGGGATTGTGGTGAAGTCCTGGGTTTAGTTTCTCAGATCGCTCAGATTGCTGATCTCAGTGAGGGTTTTAATGCTTCAGGGTGCTGAACCCAGAGCCTCTCCACAAACAATTTCATACTAAGATCTTGGATCTCTGCCTGCCTGCCTGCCTGCGTGCCTGCGTGCATACATGTGTGAGTGTGCGTGTGCGTGTGCGTGTGCGTGCATGCGTGCGTGCGTGCCTGTCTGTCTCTGTCTCTCTGTCTCTGTCTCTGTCTCTCTGTCTCTGTTTCTGTCTCTGTCTCTCTCTCTGTCTCTCTCTCTGTCTCTGTCTCTCTCTCTCTCTCTGTCTCTGTCTCTCTCTCTCTCTCTCTCTCTGAGCCTTCTTCCTCTCACACAAGTTTCCTTCATGGATGGCAGTAACTAAACAGGAACTGTGAAACTAAAGGGTGTTAGTTGGAAATGATCACTGTCCAGCAGGTGGCAGTCTTTCTCTGGGCTAGAATTGCATCTTCTGACGACCTCTGTCCCTGGTCACTTGCTCCACAGATTCCCCTCTCTAGACTGCAATAGAGAGAAGGGTCTCAGCCAGGAGGGTGGAGTCCCTGTAAGCTCAGGCACTTGCACAGAAATGTAAGTGTCTTTACAACTCATGGGATAAGTTTCAAGAGGTGGAAAATTGCACAGATTGCCCAGGAACTAAGATCACATTTGCTTATCTGAGATTTTACACAAGTGTTTTGTACTAAGTTCATCTGTCGCAGTCTGGATGGGTTCCCTGGTCTTGTGCACTGAGCCCCTGATTTTATTGCACATGGGGAGCTCAGCACCTTCTGAGACCCCTGCCACCTATACTCACAACCATGAAGGTTTTTTCCTGAATTTGCCTCAATGCTGGTGACAGAGAAAGAGGTGTTTGAAGAGTGAAAGCAATAGGAGGAAGGCCACGGGTTTTCTGATGAGAACATTCAAGTTCCTTCCAGTCCTGGGACACAAATGACATAAGGAATGAGTAACTGGGATGCCTGCCTGAGCATCTGCTGTGAGCAAGACTCATTCTAGATCTTTGCATTGACCGTCTGCAACTCTTATCATCATGCAGCATGGATTCATCTACCCGCCACTCAGACCACCTGGCTGGAAGTGGCAAACTGGTTATTGAACCCAGGGAATCTGATGTCTGGCTTTTCTCCTCACACCAGAGCAATCGAATTACATGAGCTAGAGTGAAGGGGCCTGAATGTAGTGCCTGAATGTCATGGTCCTCCACCCTACATATACCTCTATCACTGTGGCAATGGGGACAGGCTAACTGAATAATATAGTCCTGTGTCAGGAGACATCACAACCTAGGTCAACATTGAAAGGAACATAAAAATGAAAACCTTGCTTCTCCCCTTGACATTTGAAGAAACTTAGTCTCAGACAGAGGAAAGACTTGTAAAAGACAGTGTCTTAGTTAGGGGTTCTATTGATGTGAAGAGACATCTTGGCCACAGCAATTGTTATAAAGGAAAATATCTAATGGGGGCTGGTTTACAGGTTCAGAGTTTTAGTCCATTATCATCATGCTGGGTAGCATTGAAGCATGCAGGAAGGCATGGTCCTGGAGCAGGAGCCAAGAATTATACATAGATTGGCAGGCAGCAGGAAGAAATTGTGGCACTGGACCTAGATTGAGCATTTGAAAACTCAAAGCCCAATCCCAGTAAGACACTGCCTTCAACAAGGCCACACCTCCTAATAATTCCACTCCCCACGACACGATGAAGGTCATTTTCATTCAAACCCCCACAGACAGCATCTATAGAACAGGCTGCACTAAGCCAATTAGTTTCTCTGGCACACTATAGCTTCTCTCCCAACACTGACCTCACTATCCTTAGGACTTGGATTCCCATGGGTGAGAGCAAATATTATAGGTCCTGATGGGTGATGGCAGATGGGGGGCTTGTCTCTCTGTTCACCACCATACCCACCCACTCCTTCCCAGGCTGGACACCAACATCTTTATCTGGGTATCCTCTTAAGGAGCCCAGCTTCTAAGGCTCTGTGATACTGCAGACCCTGCTGAGATCTCAGCTTGGTCTCTAGCTCACTGAACCCAAATTGAATTGACAGAAAAACCTGGATAGATGCACTGAGGGTTGGCAGGCTGCCTGGGGCTGGAGCAAATTCCTTGGACAGAGGCCACTGACAATCACCAGATAAAGGGAAGGGCTCTTAGTATGTGGAGATGGGATCGACATGGGATACTGGGAAAGAAGATAAGTGGAGTTTGAGGGAGAGAAAATGACCATGGAGACCTCATCTTAGATTGTCTTACATCTGTCTTGCAGGTGTCCCAAGAATCCCCTGTATCCCAACGAGAATTTTCTGAATTTCAATGAAGAGGTGGCACTGGCATTCTTCAAAGGGCTCTGTTAGGTTCTGCATCTTTGAGTGGTGCATCCCCACATGACTGACTGTAGTGGGTAGCCATTCCAGCTTTGATCTGGAAGTTCCAACACCCCCCAGGCTTCGGTAACTGTCACGCCTACAAGGCAGGGCTGAGAGAGGACTCTGAAGACCTGAGATCCAGATGCGCGGGCTCTCTTGGTTCCTGGACCCTGGACACTGGAGGTAGACTGAGCAGAGTTCTCCAGAGAACACCGTTGGCCTGCGCTTCACCTTTCCTAGACCCTGTAGCCTATCCCTTCACTTGTAAGTTACCCCACAAAATAAACCTCCCTTTTAACTACGTAGAGTGGCCTTAATAATTTCACCAATATCTTGTGCTCACATGGGGTAAATTCCAAAGGCCTGGGTGGCTCCCACCCTCAGCTTCCTCCCCGGCTGGCGGGCACTTGAAGCTGCAGGGTACTGCCTGCAGAGCTCTGTAAAACCAGGAAAAAACTACATGGTTTCATTCCTGAAAAAGAGCTAATCCGGTCTCAGCTCCATGGCAAGTTTAGCCCCCAGACCAGGAAACCGCTGTGAGTGAGGCGTTCCCTCTCCTCCTTGAACACCGGCTCCCCGCCCTAGCCCGAGGCTTCCACAGTTTCACCTAGTTAAAACAGACATGGCACTGTCCCCAGCGGCACCCTACTTAGGCACAGAGAGGGCTTGGAGCCGTGCCTGCTGGCAGAACTCCTGTCTATAGAGACAGAGAGGGGCTTAGAGTGGCCTGAACTCTCCAGGCCCTGAAGCTCCAGAAGAATGGCCTACTGCCTGTGCTCACTCTGCCGCCAGCCAAGGCATTCAACAGGACCTGCTTTGGTGCTATACCAATGCCTCCTGCTGGCTGAAAAGTGCTACTACACCCCCCAAAAACCACGGAAAGGTAAGATAGGCAAACCAGCGTCTTATTTCAAGTAAAAGAATTTGTTAATTTTACATCTTAAAACTGACTAACAAATTTTGAGTAATTCTTGTAGTATGGCCAACAACACTACCTCACAAGAATTTAAAACCCTTTTTGCCTGTATGATGAATGACATTTTCCTGGAAATATACAACCTTCCTAAGGCATATCAAGTCTGTACCATTTTGGCATTCATTGTAATAATTCACACAGTGTTCAAACACTGGTTTAATAATAAAAACAAAATGAGTCATTATTGGGATTGATACAGGCTTTAAAAGATAGCAATGAAGGCTTACATAAAAAGATTCTCTCTCTGGAATCTACTAACCAGGATTTACAGGCTTGCAAAGATAACGATGAAGGCTTACATAAAAAAATTCTCTCTCTGGAATCTGCTAACCATAATTTACAGGCTTTAAAAGATAACAATAAAGGCTTACATAAAAAGATTCTTTCTCTGGAATCTCCTAACCAGGATTTACAAAACAGGCTTGTACCCAAAATTGGTTTTATTGATAATAAATATGAATATTTAATAGATAGAACATTAACTCTCCAGAGTAAAGTTGTGGCTACTCAAACACTATATAAAGCAGAAAGATTATCAGTAATTGATAAGATAAGGTCCATGGAATCATGTGTTTCTGAAGAACATAAAAACTTCCATGATTCCATGAGAAATCTGAAATCCCTTGCAAGAGAGGAGGTTCACTCCCTAAAACAGACCCTAGGTGCTCGTCTGCAAGCCCTGAAAGAAACTCTCAGTAAACATGACAAGGGACCTAATAAACAGAAGGGCAAGACCATACAGGTTGTAACATCTCCAAATGGCTCTCATACAATGGCTTATTCTGTCATCATCCATGAAAAACCAGCAGATGATACACACTCTGAGCCATATATGACATATGCATTACAACCAATTTCAAAAAGAGACTTTAAAAATATAAAGTGGCTAGATTCCTCACTTGTGATAAGGCTGTACAGGAGGTCTCTTGGGATGATTACTCAGAAAAAAGGCTATTTTATTTGTACTATGCCATCTATACTTGCTCCCATGGGAGCCATTCATGGGGATTGGAGGGAAAGTCAGCCAGAATGACCAGAGGGGGCCAGAGGACAGTGTGACAGGAGAGATCAGAACCTTCCCTTTCATGGACTGAGCAAATCCATTGAAGCTGGTGTCAAAGAAACACTGATGGTTATAGAATCTCCTGAAGCCAAGATTGGACCATGGTGGTTCAGTAAGGAGGACTTTCTGGACAGCATTGGAAGGAAGATAGCTGGTTCCTGACACACATATTTACTTCCCATCATGTCCTGCAGGTGCTACTTCTTTAACATTCCAAAACTCTACTTTAAGAGCCAGGAGTTTCCTTTGGCACCATCCTGCTTGGGATACCTGAGGGAGCAGAGCTCATGCCTCTTAAAACATGATCACATCAATGCTGGGGCTAAAATGCCTGAGATTTGTGTTTCCAGGGGGTCACTGGCCTCAGACCACATATAGTGACTATTTTTGGAGCCATAACATCTAAACTTTTCACTATGACTAGGAAAAGAGCCTAGATCTGCCCAGTAGAATTTACACAGTGTGAGTCCAGTGGCCTGGATAATACCTCATCTTCTTTTGTCAGAATGAAACCGTCATATTTCTGACATTGGACACACTGGAGTGTGGTGTTCCTTCATGAAGTCACCATGGGGCTGAATAGGGCTGACAGTCTGGCTAACAGGGCCGAAGAATCTTAGACAGAAGAAGGCATCATGTTGCATGGGCTTACAGAGCACAATTTGTCCCCAATTGGTGGGCTACAGGAGGGAAACACCCTTGAGAATAGACCCCTTTCTTGAAGTTTGGGACTTGAACTGGGGACCTTGAGTGTTCTCTTACCTGTTATTACTAACTCCAGAGAGTCACTGTTCTAGGAGGCTTCTGACAGAAGTAGAGTTATTGCCTGACATGGGACCATTCAATAAACAGGATGAGTAACTCAGCCTTCAATCAGGACAACATTGGGGACACTCTGTGCCAGGAATACAGACTTTCATTTAATGAAGAATAATTCCAGGTACATGAGGTCCCCTCACATGTTGTGATCACGTGTCTTCCTTTGGAAGCCACAAGTCCTGGCTCAGCCCTTAGGGTAGGCTTTGGAAGGTTCCCCACTTGAAATCAGCATCTCTGTCATAGGACATGAGGCTTCAGATTGCAGAACTCTGCCTCAGGATCCAATGCAGTTTCACAGCATCTGTCAACATCTGCCATTCTCCATTCCCAGTGACAAGAAATGCTCCATTGTCCTCCGTGAGTAGGAGGGACCTGACACTTTAGGACACATTTACATACAAGCACTAGGTTCAAGCACAGAGTCAGTCCTAGAAGAGAGTTCCCTGTGAGAGGTTTGTCCCCGAGGACTGAATAGTCAGTCATTACCACAAACGCCTTCAGAGATCCTGAGGTGTCCTGATGGAAGAGTGCCTGGCTGTGGAAAGTAAAGCCATCAACCCCACAGTAGGATGTCTGCTCACCATCTTCACATCTTCACACTCTCTCTCTCAGAGAAAAGCTGAGAGAATTGCAGTCATGGCATCTCCTGTTGTGGCTACAACCTTGCAGGTGGTTGGGGACAGTGCCTAGCCAGATGGGAAGACACACAGTGTGTGGCTTTTAGATGGTGGGTCCCCCCTCTTCTTATCACACTGCTATCATTTCATCATCCTCACAGGAAAAGGAATTGCCCTCTTCAGACAACTGTCTTTGGTTTCCCAAATACTGCAGCTCAAGCAGGATCTAAATGATTTCTTTTTAGAAAGAGCCTCATGAACCCCAGGCAGTCCTCAAACTCTTGATCCTCATCCCTCAGCCTCCTGTACACTGAGATTATAGGCCAGTGGTGAGCTAATCTTTTCTTACAGACGCAGCAATTCCATGGAATCTCTCTATGCCTGTCTGAATGATTTCATTTCATCAGTGGCCAAGACTTAGCAATAAATAGTCCTAGAGTCTTCCTGAGAAGGAACTTTCCATCTGAGAGTGTTCTAGACATGGCCATTTCCTCTCAGAGCCTCCATGCCAGGTCTCCTTCATTAATTCATCCAGATCATCCCTACAGTATTATGAGGTCCGAATCATGGCCAGTCTGCTGCTTACCCCTTGAGTTGTTTTGAAGATGTTGTGTGAATTATTTTGGGGAACCATAAACACTTCATACTCACCCAGATGATACATAACTGACAAATAATGACACAATACCACCAAGCCAAGCTTGGTGAAGGAATTAGTTATATTTTTTGTATAAGAAGAGAATTAGCATCTATTTAATGCCTACATCAATAAAGAAAATATTTTCCTCAGCAACCTTTAACAGCCCATCTGTCCTTAGGGAGAGGTATGATCTCCTGGGATTCTACATGAAGGAACACCTTAATGGTCCCAATCTTATATACATCACTGTTAGGCCATCATAGAGGCTCAGAGTTCAAGAAAGCAATGGTCATCCCTTGCCTGCAGGACAGCATCCCACAGCAGGAAAGATGCATATTGATGTTGCAGGGAGGATGTAAAGCAGAGAGAGACACTGATCACATGACTTTGCCCCTCACATGTAGCTTTTATCCTGGAGATGAGCACAGAGGGATTCACAGAGAGAAAGCAAGGGAAATAGGGTTCTTCTCATGGCTCTCTGGTTTTATGTTCCCTTTGCTGAAGGGTATCCTGTAGGTCGCTCCTCCAGTTCTTATTCACACAAATCATCACATCTCCCAAGAAGCACTTTCTCACCTATTCTCTCCTTGGTGCCCCATATTTCTCCATGAGGATGAATATCCTTAATTTTCTTTTTCATCAATTATTCTCATCATCTATGAATAAGTATTTATTTTTATCTTTTTTGTTGTACCAAAATGTTGCTCCTTGGCACCACACTACAGCTCAGTTGATTATGCTTGCATCCATTAACATCTTGCTATGACTCAGCACTACATAAATCTGGTGTGGGGGTTGATGCCTATAATCTTGGCATTTAGATGATGGAAAAAAGATAATCATTTGTGCTACACAGTGAGTTTAATATCAGCCTAGGATACATCAGACACTGTCTAAAAACCAACAAGTGGATGAACAAACAATCAGACACCTATACTGCATAGTAAATTCCAAACTTTTCCTTACATCCACTTCTAAGGGGACATGTTCAGGCTCTGTCAGACACAGCAGCACTCAGCCCCTTGCAGCTTATGCATCCTTGCGTCCTCTCATGCACACTGTGACACACACTATTCCTTTCCTATTAATT
>CABHPH010151556.1:0-48333 GCA_902168325.1 Peromyscus nudipes
CAGCTTTGAATGGCTGTACAGCAAATTTGCAGCCAGCTTGGCTACAGGAGACCTTGTCTCAGTACTGCCTTATGCACCAAGACTGTTTCACCTTCACGTTTCCACGTGGATTTGCAGAATTTGTCATGATGTCTCAAGTTTGTTGGCTTATTTCTTAAAGAGAAGGCTATATAAGATATTTTTCCCTTTTGTTAACAGTACCTAGCACTTTGCTGAGACCAAAGCAAACAAAAAAAGTTTTCCCACAATTTCTATGATATTATTTTTTAAATGGTTTTATTTATCGTTATCTTTTCCCAGCCTCCCCTTTTCTCTTGTTGCATAGACTATAGAACCAATTCACATAGGGTCACCAATTGCACTGATAATTATAATTTATTTTCCCTTTTACATTGTAAACCTATGCACAGAGGTTTTGGTCGGTTACACTATGTAAGTCACAGCGCATATCATCAGTGGCCTGAAAAGGCCTTTCCTTTTAGTTTTTTATTATTTCTCTCTTTCTATCCTGGCCATCCTACTTACTACATATGAGGCAATTGTTGTAACTTGTTACTAGATTCATTTTTCATGTTTGTTTATATTCTTTTAAAGTAGGAGGAATTGCTTTTGCGCACATATTTCTAATTTATGTAGTCATAACTCATCATCTATTTGTTTTAACTAAGTCTATACAAGTAAGACAATTTGTGTGTGTGCGTGTGTGTGTGTGTGTGTGTGTGTGTGTGTGTGTGTGCCTCTTATGTCTCCTCTCAACTTCTCATGGTCCCTCCATGTATTCTAAGTAGAACTTGTCTGCAAAAGCATTTGGATTACCAAACTAAATATTAGACGTTGCTTTTTACTTGACAGTTGGCAAACATCAAGAATGAGAATTCCTCTTTAAAAATCCAGTTTTCTGATGCCTCTAAAGAAAATCAAAAGTCAGACTATACTGGGTATATCTCAGATAGCAAAGCTACTGCCAACTTAATCTTTGGAGTCATGTTCCAGTACTCATTGACTGATTGCTGGCTGGCTCCCTTACACCCATCATCCTTCTAAGCAGTTTAGTTTTTGACATCTGATGTTCATCTTTGAATCCCAAGTACGTTTAAGATTTAAGTATTCCTTTAAAAGATGATGCCCCATAAAAAATGTCTCTAGTCCAAAAGTGGAAGAAGCTCTCCCCGTCAGTCACACATTACACAGCCTCATCCAGTCAGAGAATTTACAAAATGGTGGCCATGGTGTTTTATTGCGTGATTAAGTTTATTATCACGTGAATGACCGTGAGGTTGAATTTTTGCTGGGCCTTGATCTCCCAACAGTTTCTTGCTGGCAGTTACTAAGCAACAGGTGTTCTTTACTTTTCAGAGTACATCATCTAAACCTTACAAGAAAGCACATGAGTTTACCATGGTGGTATACAAGAAGGAAAGACACAGAAAAAAAAGTAGAACTAGGAAAGAACTAGAAAGACACACAAAAGAAAGAAAGCTAAAGCACATGCATAAAATCGTGAAATTGTTGCTCCTAGTTTTCACTCCTAGTTACTCATCAGTGGGTCCTATGTAATGAGTCAAGATATCACATGAAAGTGTTGATAGTATGGACCCTGCAAGTGAAGTTGCAATATTTATGATCTGAGTCAAGACATCTCATGAAGGTGTTGATGGTATGTGTCCTGGAAGTGACGCTGCAGTTGATGGTCTGGACCCTGGAAATAAAGCTACAGTATTTATCATCTTTATTTGATCTAGTGTTTAGATTAAAAAAAATGTATTGCCCTGAGAGATTTTCTACAATTATTTGTAAAATCTGTTTTACCGAGTTGAGAATTATGACTTTACTGTGGATTTATATCTTATTTAAATTCACATGTTAAAGTAGGCTTTGTATACATATATTCATATTTATATATATACATACTAACAAAATAAAACTCATTTAAGGATGTCTGTAATTTTATGTCTTCATTTACTGATATGAACAAATTAGAGTACAGATCATCAATAATTCAGAATAACACCTTCTATCCTCAACATACTTATAAGATGTGAAATCTTCAAAATGTTGCCATCTTTCCTTATTCATTTTATCTTCATTTTAAAATGATGATTTCTTTAAACTGTATTCTGAGAACACAACACCACATATTCTCTTATTGTTTCATAATGATTATTTCCAAACACACTGTTTTGGTGGTAAATCTCCAAACATTTCTACTTATCTTCTGATGACTTTTATTTCAGACTATCTTTCCAAATAGCTAGGAAAGACACACACACAAATTTATGCAAGGAAAAAGGGAAATTTGTTCACTGATCAGGAAAATGAGGAAGAGATCCCTCTGGCCAGAGGTTAGTCATTTTTGCAGACAGCCTCCTCCTCCCACTACTGACAGAAGGTTTTCTGAGCTTGCAATTCCTCAGATGTAAACCATCTACTGTCTAACTGTGTCTGCTGAGGCTTCTATGCATCTCCCCCTGTAGAATTTAATTTGGGGCTCTTGCTGCCTGCTGTTTCTGAGTAACAAGACTCCTTTGTCTATGGCCCAGGAGGGTAATGCCTTCTGACAGAGTCTATGAAACCATACTAGCTAACTTGCCTTGAATATCATGTCAAACCTCAGGCCCTTAACTGTTTGGATCAAACAAAAGAGAGTGTATTATGTGGTAGTGATGGCAATAAATACCTTTTCTAGAATTTTCTGATCATGCACTGGTCCTAGAACAAACCTAAGGAGAGCAATTAATCTGAAGATGACAAATCTAATCTTGCAAGCGTGTTTTGCAGAGTGATTCTCATCAGAACTTTTCAGATATCTTTTCTCCAGGCACTGTTTCTCCTACTTTGATCACCCATGGTGTTCTTGTTTGTACAAACACTACCATGATTTATATATTTAATTTTAGCTCTCTTATTAGAATACAAGGAACAAAGCTTGTCACTGTCAGTTGGACCCATGGTTTAGACAGTCCATGGATTCAGTGTCTGATGATTGCACCTTTATCACATTCTTTATAAAGACAATCCAGCTAAAGAACTCAGTGTGAACTTTAAGTGACACAGTTCACAGACAGGAAAATGCCTCAATCAAGGTCAAATGGAACGTAAAATTTCCCAGTTTTATCAGGGAGGAAATGCTGAGCATAATCATGATGGTCTAAGCTTTCAAAGATTGGCAGGATCTATAGTGATCTACAGGCAAAAAGAAATTGATCAAACCATTCTAATTGGGAAAAGGGTGAGGAAATTGGCCTATAAACACTACAGCAAAGTCCGATGCATGGGGAAATTTTCCTTAAAGTTCTATTGTTTTGATTTTGCTTGGAGGGTTTTTGTTTGCACGTTTTACTAGTTTAACATGCTCAAGACTCTCGCCAGAAGTTACCTGGGGTGACAAAATAAGACAAAACGACTTCCATGAAAATAGAAAAGTTCTATTTTTGAAGTCATCAAGTGTACATGCTCTGCCAAGCCAGTAAGGAAAATCATTTCCTTCATTTGTTTTGGCAGTGAGGATGTATTTTGGTTTGGCTCCACAGATTAGCATCCAAAGAAGCCATAAAACTAAGTTATTTGTTCTGCACAAACATTTTTAAAGGCAGTTAAACAACAGGGTGTAATGTTGCTTCCAAATTCTCTGTACTAAAAAAGTCCAAAAAGCAAAAGGTTAACTACACATCATTTTATCACAGTCCCTCTGCTGTGTAATTCAGTCACCCCACTGCATATTAACAGCCATTTACTGTTCTTGTACATCTCAAAGGAGAAAATAAGACAAAGTATAAATTAAATTACTAAGTCATTTTTTTCTCTGCTCCCTATTGAGATTCATAATTATATCAGGATTAAGGATTTAACAACTTGCTGTTGGTAAGATGCTCAGATTTAGTGGGCCAAAACAAATTAACAAAGATGGGATAAATTAACTGTTGTAAAATGTCCTTTTTAGTTAAAAATAAATAAAACAATTCAGCTGGCATAAATTATCTCCATAGATCATAAGCACACAGCTATGACACTATTATAATTTCATGTAATACTATCTTCAGATTTCTAGTATTCTAGTGAAAAATGTTTTGTAATTTGATTTTACTTTCTATATTTTGTATATGTATAATAACAGGAATCATTAATATAAACTTAAATTGTACATGTTATAAATATCATTAAAAGCAAGAAAGTATATTTGAATATAACATATTAAAATAATCCTAATGGCTTATAAATGGTAGTCCTTAACCTCACACACATTATCACTCCTAGGGTTTATGCCTTTGCACTTAATTATAATGACTGTCATTATCCAAATTGTTTATAAGTCAGAATTATGATCTTTTAGACTCTAGATAAAAATCAGTACTTGAAAGACTCATTCTCCAAAGCATTTGGACTCAACCAGAACTTGCGCATTACACAAACATCAATGACCTGATAAATGCCCTCCTTTAAGTATGAAACTTTCTCAATTGCTATCATTAATGTGAATTACCCCTAAAATTCATATGCAAATTATATTTTAATGTTTCCCTTCCACTTAATCAAAAACTAAAATCTAAACTACAATATTCTTTTTGACCTTGAATGAATGAGGAAATCCTGTATAGTTTTCTAAATAGAATTTTCTAATAGCAGTCATATCTACAGAAATCCAAATTAAGCGATGTAATTTTATCGCAAAATAAGCAAAATAAGCTTAAATTTAGAAACCTAGAGAGCAAAATATGTTACCAAAGTTCCCTTAACTGAAGGTATATTGCTAAATATTGGTTAAATTATGACCTTCTTAAAATATAGTTTGTATGAAAAAAATTTCCATTTCTGATGTTTTGTAGGAAAGAAAAACAGAAGATTTTACGCTTTAAACTAAAATTGTTGTTATCCAGAGGGTCAGTTTATTTTGCATGAATTCACAGTAATTGTCTTCCAGGCCCAGACTACAACGGGAGTTAAGGCAGGCACAGCTGATCCATCTGTTACCTGGGATTGGCTGCCGGAGCCTCCTGGGGCTGTGGGCTCTGCCGTAAGTATTGAGAGGTAGTGAAGTTCCTTTAAGTTCTTTCCACTGTCATCACCAACAAACTAGTCCTTCAGTCCTTAAACACTGCTAAATGGCAGCTCAGCAAGGCAAGCAAGAACCAAAGGAAGCTACCTCCTTCCAAAAGATGCAGCCAGGAGGCCTGGTGGTACCCTGAAAACCAGCGGAGGAAACAGGGCAGGAATTACCAGGATTCGGAAGGAGTGCCCTGGGAAGAGTGGAGGCTTCTGGGATAGAAGGGATGGTTTCATGTGTAATTGCTACTTCCTAGCTTCCCATCTCCAGTGTCTTCCTCCTTGCATTTATTCAGTATGCTGCGGTTGAAGGAAACACAATTGCACTCCGATTCTAACTACGATTTGCTCGCGTTCAGAATGCCCCAGTCACACTAACGTTGACTGCAGCCAAGCAGCCAGTTTCTTTGTGAGCCAGTCTCAGTCACGTTCCCATCTTCTAGGCTCGCTTTGGGCCTGCTCTCATCTGTGCCTCACCCCTCACACCTCTGCCTTCCTTAGAAAGGATGGCACATTCGAATCAGCTGCCTTAAATCATAATGGTAAGGATTTAGATGGAGTTTACTGTGTTTGAAACATTGTCTTAGACAGGTACTAATGCATCTAAACTCCTCAGAAAAGGCAAGAAAATGGTACTATGGTTAGTCCCTCTATGACTGAAAAGTATGGATGAGGAATAAATAGGTCTCATCAATAATCTAATAAGAGGTAGACTTAAGATGGGAATCCAGATGATCTAGCTACAGAATCTGTGGATTTGTATTATATTGTCTAACATATTAAGAGTTTTCTATGAATTACTAAAATAAGCCTTAAACTTTTTAACAACTGATTTGAAGTTCATTGGATCAACAAAATTCAATGTATTAATGCAAAACAAAATGTCATCTGTTGTGTTTGAATGCTCTGGTCAGAAAATCTAACACATCATAAATTGTCACTGTCTTCCCTGGTCGCATCTTGACACTACCAGAGGTATGAATACATTGGATATGAATATGAAGTGTAGGGAGAAATTAGAATTTATTACTAAATAGTGAATTATAATTAAAAAATGACTGGCAGGAACTATTGTAAGAACTGTTCCAACATCAAACATGAGGAAATATGAATTCCTGTGCATGGAAACCAATCTCAATAAAGCTGTGGAGTTTCAATGTAAACAACATCTAGCAAGAAGGCCAGGGGTGGGTACTGAACTCTAAGCAAATGAAATGTTGTCTCTCTTCCCATTTTCACTTTTCTATCAATGTTATATCTTGATATTGTCAAGTCTGGATCAGAAACATCAATGCTGCAGGACATTTCACTCAGAACATGTTTTTCTCTAGTTCAGCCAAACCTTTTCTTGGAGTCAAAGATTTTAGAATTAAAAAAAAAAATAGGTGGAGGATTGTTTGCCTTTTAAATTTTTCTTAAAATGTCACTGACAAAGTGATAAAATCAGAGTGAAATCTAAAAATCTGATGTCATTTGGGGGTATTTTAGAGACTTTTAGAGGGAATGACATACAAATTTTAGCAGAGGAGAGCTCTCAAATAAAGTAAATGGAATCATAAATTGAAAGCTTTAGAATGAAGAGGAAGCTTTAGCATGAGAACTCACTTTCATTTTTCAGCGAAAGTTAAATGTGCTCACGGATATAACAAAGACAGCAGAATGGTATTTAGTGGTTAGAGACTATTATTACATGCTTTGGGAAGTGTAGTGAATAAAATAGATTTTTCAAACAATGTCAATTCCTAAAAACTACTTAACAGAGTATGCCTATTAAGTGGTAGGTTCTTGTGCATTTTGAAATTGAATGGGAAAGTTCAGTGTTATGCGTGTGTCCACATGTTTCTGTTTAAAATGTGTTTTAAAATGTTTGGAGCTACGTGATAGGACTACTGTTTTCCAGGGGAGATATAAGATCTGGACACACATTAAAATTCCCTGGGTGGATTTAAGAAGGACCACTAATTCCTCCTTTCCTTCCGGGGTGGGGTCAGGAATGGACATTATTTACAAGAGCGTTAGGTGTTTATAAATGTGCAGTTAGGGCAGGAAATACTGTCACATGTTGAATCAGTATCATTTTCTTTTCCAGAAAGTGCATGTGTAAGAATTGAGTGAGGTGTGGGGTGGAATTATCAGAAGGCAGACAAAATTAAAGGAAATTAGAAAATTTTCACAAAAATACTTTTTTGTGAAAGTGTTTTGACAATAAATGCAATGGGATTTGCAAGAGAGCAGACAATGATGCTTTATGGCGGAGTTTTAGAATTAGCAATGTATGCACTTTAATTTCGTCAGTGTTTGTGTGTATTAGTTACCTTTCTATTTCTGTGATAAAAACATCCTGACCAAAGCAACTTATAGAAGGAACTGTTTATTTGGGGCTTACAGTTTCAGAAGTATCAGAGGCCATCACCATGGTAGGTGGGGAGCAGGGCAGTAGGCAGGAATGGGAATGGAAGAGCTGAGCTCACATCTTGAGCCACAAACAGCATGAGAGAGAGAGAGAGTATTCACGCTTCTTCTAGCAAAGCCACACCTCCTAATCCCTTAGTTCCACTAAGTGGAAAGCAAGTACTCAAAAACAGGAGTCTATGGAGGCCATGCTCATTAAACCACCACACTATGCTTTTTGAGATATCTATCTCTGCACAGATGAACCTAATAAAGACCTACAAGTAGGAGCCATCTTCCCGCATAGATTGACAAGCACGTAGTCTATTTTAACACAATATGGGAATCAAAATCAGATTCTTACAGAAGGTTAAGAAAGGCTAGGGAATCTTCTGTAAATCTAGTAAAAAGAAAGAAAGAACAATTTAAAAGGGGGAAAGTTTGGAGATTTGGGGGGGATATGTGACTGTAGAATGATCAGCAGAATGGAAGAGTAAATAGAAATGGTCTGATTGGCTACATTTTGGTGTGAACAAGCTGAGATTAAGTTTAAAAGGCAGGCAAGAGTAGATCATGAAGGGCTGTTAATCAGGGAAACTTACTCTAATTTTACTCAGAAATCTCAGAATGCTTTATATCTCACTAATCTTATCACTTTCCTTTGTAATTTATATGATTATTTTATAGCTGTAAGTATTACTGGACTTTGGTCACAGAACCCCAAAACATTAAGAAACTCCTACACAAAAGAGTGTTTGTTTGATTTTTTCTTCAGAGAGGGGGATAAAAAAGTATAAAGAAAGATGGAAAATAACTAATTGTAACAAAAGATCAGTAAAGAGGGGTTCACATCACACACAAAAGAAATGTCATCTTATAGAAGAAGGGGGGCATCTCTGGGTGACAAGGGAGAGAGAGCCTCACAGAGATGGTCGGTTGGCTGCTGACAAGGAGTTTGATGGTTTCAATGTGTGAAATGAAGATTCGTAGTTACTCATCTTCACTGAGAAACCATCAAGGCTAATCCATCGTGACACATCCCTGTTGACTGCTAACTATAGTCACCAAGGGCAGCACTGACCCTCACCCCCGGGTCAATAATCAATACTTACAGTCACATCCCATAGAGTCCTGTACAGCCCCTCATTTGACCTCACCCTTCTAAATGCCTCAAATCCTTTTGTTAAATCCTCTGGAACTCCATTAACAAAATTCCTCCTAACTTCTCCTTTATTTTCCCCTTTACCTTCTCTCTCTAATTAAAGTCGGGTCACCCCTTGAGACCATGGTTCCCTCCAATCATGTTTAGTGATGATGGCTTTCTTACTCTGGTGAAGAAGATTTCATTGATTTTTCTCCCTTTTTTTTTTTAACCTTTTCTGGTCTAAATTTTCAAAAATTTGTCCATTAAAATCTTAAAATATAGTAGTGAAAAGAAAGCCCTGCTCGGATGTTCATGTGATAACAACGTCCATACCACCTGCTACTCTCTTGTAGTGATCTCACATCATCCCTTGGTGTTCCTTCTTCTTAATAGGAAATCTCTTTATTTTACATTCCTGTATTTCTCTTCACAAACATGACTTATCGCCCATCACACCAGCCAACCGGTGCCTGCTCCTTAACTGTTCCAATGATCTGCTTTTCCAAATCTACCTTGCCCATGCACAGACTTCATTCTCCAACTCTGCAGTCTAGTGCAGTAGCCACAAGCCACAGCTGGTTACTGAGCCTTGACGTACAGTGTGCAACCAGGTTTTCTTCTATGAAAACAGTTTTCTGACCACCCTGCTCCCATGCCATCCTCTTTACCTCCCCTCCCCCCACAGAGATGCTTTGTTTTCCTTGTAACACTTATCACATTTGATATTATGAAATGGTTTTTATTTCCTACAACATGTTCTAAGTTTTACACTTTATATGATCCATTACTAATGTTGCTAAAATTATAATTAAATGAATTAAAATGATTAAGATGGAAATTACAGCTCCAAAGCTAGTCATGTAGTCATGCAGAGGTACACGAATCAAGAAAAAGTGTTGAAGACTCTGTGGGCCATGAAGACAAACGGGGAAATGTAGGTGTCTTTGCAGATAAACTGGCAACTTGCACAAGAGGGGAGGAAGAATTTGGCAAAGTTACCCGGGTCACCAGTTTTACAAGTGGCATTCATAGATCGTTGTTAGTGATTCGACTTTGGCACATATTCTTTGGGGCTTTCCTGTGTTTGTGTAGCAGGGGATGCTTTCTAGAATGATCTCAGCACTAGTGAAGCCAAATATTAGAATCTACCCAATATCGTTTGACATGGGAATGATAAAGTATACTCTATTTATATGATGGAAAATATTCCACAGACTCAAAGTGAATAATTAATTGTGTACCTACTATTAATTGTGTATCTAAAAACCTCACATGGTCTTTTACAAAAATTAACAAATCGTGTATATTCAAAGAAGACTAATATTTGCCTCTTACAAGTATAGAACAGAGGCCCAGCAAAGTGAAGGGATTCACCCAGTGGTATATATGGAGAGTCAGGATTTGAACTTCAAACATCAGAGCTCTGCTCCCTGGTTGCCAGTGCATCTCTAAAAGTAAGGAACCAACAAGAATGATGAATAGGATTAAATCTATATACAAAATTACATTAAATGACAGAAAACAAGAAGCAACCCTGGAAATTGCAATATATTCTTGTATGTCATTTTTTCATAGCTAGTTACCTACACTAATCAATACAGTGTATACAGAATATATGGTAAGATAATTCTGAAAACTAAAAACAGGGGAAAGCATCTTCTCAGGAGAAGACATATAGAGAAGTAAAAAGAAGTTAAGTATAGTCAACCTCATAATGGGATTGGTGACAGCTTTGTCTTGATGTGGCTAGTGGTTCTTATGATTATACAGTCTAAAGCAGTGATTCTCATTCTGTGGGCCATGACCCCTTTGGGGGCTGAACAACCTTTTTACAGGGGTTGCATATCAGATATCCTGCATATCATGATTCATAACAGTAGCAAAATTAGAGTTATAAAGTAGCGATGAAAATAATTTTATGGTTGGGGGTCACCACAACATTAGTAACTGTACTAAAAGGTCACATCATTAGGAAGGTTTCAAATAACTGCTCTAAGGTTATTTGAGTTACCTTTAATTTTTTTTAAAATATTTTTAAATAAGGTATTTATTTTTATTATTAAATCTATTACATCTTAAATATATTAAAACTAAAAAATGAAAAAGTAAGATATGATAGTAAAAACAGGCCTTGACTATATTCTCCAAAGTACTTGATATAAAGAACAGAAGGAGGAATGTGGTTTGATAGGTAGATCCACAGCGAGGCTGTGTGGTGGTGGTGGTGGTGGTGGTGGTGGTGGTGGTGGGTGTTAATGGGAGGGTCTAATCCTGCATATAGATGAGCAGATTGACTTAGGGTAATTCTTTCTCCTGGGGAATAACTGGCAATATCTGGAGACATTCATTTTATCATCAAGACATTGGGGATTATTTGTGTACTATCAGAGTTAATTTTCTGTTATCACAAAACACCGTGATCAAAAGCAGCTTATAGAAAGAAAATTAATTTGGGCTTACAGTTCCAGAATGATAAGAATCCATCATGGTGACAAGTTATGCCAGCAGGCAGATATGGTGTCCAGAGCAAGAAACAGAGATCACATCTTAAGTGCAAGCATGATAAAGAGAAAGTAAGGAGACAGAGAGACAGAGACAAAGAGACAGATAGAGAGAGATAACTGAAAGCAGGGTGTGGTAATATGAATAAAAATGGCTCCAATAGGTCGAGAGGGAGTGGCACTATTGGGAGGTGTGGCCTTGTTGGAGTAGGGAGACGTGCACTGGGGGTGGGGTTTGAGATCTCAGATACTCAAGCCAGGCCCAGTGTGACATTTTCTTCCTGCTACCTGCAGATCTGAATGTAGAAAACTCAGCTCCTTCTCTAGCACCATATCTGCCAGGATGCTTCCCACCATGATGATAATAGATAAATCTCTGAACAGTAAGCCAGCACCAGTTAAATGTTTTCTTTTATAAGAACTGCCATGGTCATGGTGACTCTTCACAGCAATAAAAACAAGTTAGAGTTCTACATGTTCTACATGTTCTCAAGTCTGTGCCAGAGACCCACTTCCTCAGGAAGCTCCACCTCCTAAGCCTTCCCAAATAACTCTACTAACTGGGGACCAAGTGCTCAAATGCCCAAGCTTATGGAAGACATTTTTCATTCAGAGCACCACACACGCCATTGGTATCTACTGAGTAAAAACCAGAGATGCTGTTCAGCATCCTAAAACACACTGTAAACCACCCTTCCTACCAAAAGTAGTTCCAGATATCAGATGGCATTATCTTAATGTTGAGAAATCAAGGATAGAAAAGGCAAAGCAGAAAACACTAGAAATACAAGGGTCAACATGTATCCAAAAAGAAAATCAGTGGGAAAGCTTGCCCAGAAGAACACCACTTAGATTTCTCAGAGCTGAGACCACTGGAGAACTCACTTCATATTAAGCCCATTCATTTTAAACAGACAGCTTGCGAAATCTCCCTCAGTCTGATACTACAGGAAGTTGACACAATCAAACAGGGCTTACTGGGTTACTGGGAGTTGTACTGCTAATCATTTGAGTAAAGCAGACAGGACAGATGCTGGTTAAGAAATGCAAGTAGAACATGTTACCTTAAAGTCAAGTATCACAATTCCTTGGGATCTGCCCCTGCTGAGAGTCTGACAGGGCTTTTGTAATGCTGCCATTTATGTTTGAAATAACTACATTGAAGAAGGCTCTCAAGAACATGTAAGCTTTAGGCCCCACAAAATCAAGATATTTCCATCAGTGCAAAGAAGATAGTCAGTCTAATAGTGTTATAAGTTATTTTCACTGGCATCCTTGCTAGACGTACCCTGAAGCTCAATGGCCTCATGCTACTCTTTTGCCTCCCTGAGAGTTAGTTCATAAAACTCCACCATGCTCCGGGTCCCCTGCTCTTATATTATTTTCACGGGTCATTTCCTCCATGAAATCTCATCTTCTGGCATTAAAGGCCTGAGGGTACAATTAGGCCAAAACAATAAATGAGAAATAAGTAGGAGATCCAATTTGCCCTACTCTGGAGGGGAATCAGATCATCATAGGGGCTGCTGCATCTTGATCTCTCTGTACCCAGAGGACACGGCAGCTCAGGAAAATGGTTCAGTGAGTCTGTGCCCTAAGAAGCTGCTCATAACTTCCAGGCCCTTTCTATGAGATGCCCTGATCCCGTCCAAAGATTGCAATGTAAGAAGCATGTCTATAATGCAGATATTACTCACATTCCAAGAGGCTAGATTTCATGGAACATCTTCTAAATTAGGAAACTTATCTCTTATTTTAAAAAGTATTTTTATCTTGTGATGGGAGAAGGCATGTCACATAGTGTGTTGGAGTCAGAGATCAGCTCTGGGAGTCAGTTCTCTCCTAATACTGGGTGTTCCAGAGACTAAACCCACGTTGTCAGGCTTCCACAGCAAGAGCTTTTACCTGCTCTGCTGTCCGCTCTGTCCACACACTAGCAACTTCAACAGAGATTGATCTGGCTTGATAGTGTATTGATTAATTTTGTTTTCTCACAGTTTCACACACACACAAAATAAATTCTAATTACTTTCCCCCGTGTTGTCTTGTCACCTCTCATCCCTAACACCCGCTTTCCCACACTCATGACTTTTGGGTTGGTTTTGTGATCATTTAGTTTAGCAAGGGCCACCCATGTGCACTGAATTCCACTGGAGCCTGATGGGGTCACAGCGGGTACCCAACTGAAGGCGATGTGTGCTACTCTCTCTGAACCCATCAGTAGCAAATTCTTCAGCCATGGGGAATAGGGCCCCTTGAGTCCCTTATCCATTGATGCTTAGATGTTGTTTTTTAGCTCCTACGTTACATACTCTATCACCAAAAATCTGGGTAAACAGGCATATTACTACTGAGAGTGACCTGGAAACAGAGTTTTAGATGCGAAAGAGACCACCCAGTAAGTAAGAGAATAATCCATAGAATTTAACTGGAAGGTCATGTGGATAGATCTGCGTCCATGTACAAAAGTACTTAAAGAAGAAAAAAGAAGTCAATGTGTTCATTGGAAGTTAAATGGGGACCATTGGTTTTCCAATAGAAGTGGTCAGCTCTGAAATAATATAAATAACAGTAACTTTATAAGGATTGAGCAAGCTGTATTTATATAAAGTCATTGGTTCAATCACATCTTTCCTTTCCTGCAAATATAAAAATCAACATTTGTGTTCTCTTCTGGTTTGATATATTTGGTGTTTGAATTTAGGCAGTATCTGTTGCCTTTAATGAAGGGGTGTGTGTGTGTGTGTGTATGTGTGTGTGTATTTGTATATAATCAAAATTGACTTTGAATTTTTCCTCATAAATATAGGGGAAGGTATGATTGAGAAAAATGCTGGACTAAAGCCAGAAAGATGTGGCCCTGGACAGCTAAGCATCCCCACAGGTGAGAGGCACAGAGGACGCCCCGGTAGACAAGATCCGTTATACTGAAAGAAATGCAAAGACCCCCTGGAGTACTGTGATGTGACCCCCTTAGGGGTTGGTGAGAACGTCAATGCAAGCATGGCATGAGGCACAATTTTCCCTTTCACAGCAAACAGGAAAGTTGCAGGAAGAGAAGGAAGGAGAAAGAGGAAAGACAGAAGGAAGTGAGGAAAGGAAGGCAAGTTAAGATGTCATGAACTATCTTCATAGTTACAGTACTGTAAACACACAATCATTATTTAACCAAAATTTCACTCTTGTATGCTGGGAAGGTGGAGGGCAGGTCAAGGGTTGCAGGTGATAGGTGATGGGCAGATCCCTGAATTTCTCTACTGAAAAAGGAGGAAGCAAGTCATTGACTTCCCTGAAGTTAACTCATACTACACAAATTCAAACACCACTCCTACCGATGGACCACAGTACACAAACATTGCCTTTCGTATCTGCAGGGGATGAGGAAGGCTCTGGTTGAACCAAGGACCTTATAAGTGCTAATTATAGTCTCTCCCAGCTCCCAGTGTGTGATTTTACACAAAAATAAAACACCAAGAATCAGAAAAAACAGCAAAACATTTTAAACTATTTCTTCTAGGAATTAGGATTTGGCAAAGACTGAGCAATGCTGCTTTTTGCCATATTTTTAAAGAATTTTGAATTTGGATAAAGGAATTTTAAAAGAATTCTGGCCCATTTGGATGAACATAAAAAAAAGCATAAACAAAGTGCATTATTACATATACACACTAATGCCAAAACTCAATGATCTAAATTCCTTCATGTTTCATGTAAAATTGATACGACTCTGAGAAACTTAATCCAGTTCTGTTTGTATACACTGCTTTCCTTCCCACCGTTAACCATTTCCAACACTGATCTTACTTTAATAATGTGCTTCCCAGCAAGCTTGAGGAGCATCCATGGCAGTTAACAATATTGCCAACAAAACTATACCAGGCAGTTACATTGATGTTACAGGTCCGTATTTGGATGTTGGAACAATAGAGCCCAGAGGTACTGCTATTAATCCAGGATCCTCTACCTCACATCTCCAGACAGCAGTTGGGTATGGTGACAAAGGCCACAACTGTGCAAGGACATCAAAGCACAAGGAAAGTGTCCCTCTGCAAATCTTGATATCAGTCATGTGTTAGAAACGTTCACATAGGAGCTTTATAAAATTTCCTCAAATTGTTTCCTTTTTAATGAAGATTTTATTTCTATTAAGAAATCATTCCAAATTTGAAAGCGGTAGACACAGTGAGAAAAATGTCAGGCAACACCTTTGTCATACCACCCCTCTTTCTTTCCTCCTTCGATACCTCTCTGTAGCCATCACTGATTCGTTCCAAGTTCAGGGAATAGACAAGGTCCCTGCCTCCCACGAAGAGCCGCTCTTGATACTCATCCAACAGCATTGTATGCAGATCAAGAAATCCCAAGGGGCTTTGAAATATTGATGTTCTGTTCAGGTCCATGAGTTCTGAAATGCAAGGAGAGGTCTATACTAAGTACGCGAGAACACATTACCCTTCCATCAAAGCCCAGTTTTTATATTTGTTTCATAGATATGAAGCCTTAAATTGAATTATTCAGAGAAGATTAGAAATATCCAGTCATCCCTCAGTATCCATGTGGACTTTGTCCTAGGTCTTCTAATACTATAATGTAAATAATGCAATGATGCCCAGGTCATTTATATAAAATGGAACAACTTTTACTTATACCTAAGCATGTTCTTCCTTATTCTTTAAGTTATCTCTAGATTCTTATGCTACCCAATGCAAAGTAAATGCTTTGTGAAATTATTACACTATTGTTTGGGGAATAATGAGAAAAGTCTTGGTATGTCCAGGATAGGCATAACACTTTAAAAACATGTATATCCATATTGAAACTGTAGAAGCAATACCCACAGATATAAGGGAGTGACTGACTATATATTCATATGACAATATATTTTAATGTGTGAGCATTCAGATATTTATTAATTTATTAATCTGAATACCTAAATAAAACTTAGTATGTAAGGCAAATATTCTATGATTTTAAAATATGGACAAAATCATCAATAACAATAGTTACTGTATAGCACGATGTAAAAAGGTCACTTTAAAGCTACCTTTGCATAACAAGATGTAACATCTACACAAAACACTTGCAAGTGTGTCTACTTCATTCTAATAGACATCTACTCAGGAAAACCATATTTCCACCTAAAACTAATATTGAAAATCATATCCAAAATCAAAACCCTGGCAACAGTCAAGTTTCTAATCACAACTGTGATTACTCATAAAAACCATTTGAGATCTGCTTTCCACTATTGTGATTTGGTCTATCTTCATGCATTCTTGTCTGTGGTAGGAATTACAAACAATATATTTAGGGTATATATATTAAATTTAAAAAATCAGAATCTGGCAAGGTCTCATGTGTACATTTATTTGTTGGAGGTACAATCTTTAATTTCATATGTCAGTTTGGTACTTATGGCTTGTAAGTTGATATATAAGAGCTTTTGGGGATGAAAAGGAATATTGCTCCTAAGACCAGGCTGTGTATGGAAGACCTGCTGAAGTCTCCTTGGGAAATAGTGAGAAGAGAAACATCTGCAGTTAACTCCAAAACCGCTCATGAGGTGTGCAATCTTGCTGACCAGGGCACCAAAACACAAGCAGTCAATGGAAGCATCCAACATTTTCTATCTGAAATAGTAAAGATAAAAATCTCTTTTCCTCTTTATTAAGAATCCAGGAGGCAGGGGGTTGAGAGTTCAAAGCCTGCTTGGGCTACTTAGTGAGACTTATTTCAAAGAAACAAAATAAAAACAATAGAGTGAAAAAGAGCATGTTCTTTACAGAGGTCTCTGCTCTGCAACTTTGTATGCTCAAAATTCCGTGGGGTAGAATTTCCTTTAAATCTCTGGTTTAAGTAGGCAAGGCTGCAAGCATTCTAGTATCCCACGTAGACATCACATTTGAGATATTGAACCACTGGACCTAAGTAAAAACTATGAGACTAAATCTTGAAGGAATACCAGGTATTTTACTGGCAAAGGAGGAAAACTGGAATTAAAAAAAAAAGATTAGATAGAGGCCTAGGATTCCAGAAGGAAAAGAAAAGTCACAATTAATATTTTTAAAGTTAGAAGTCATACAATCATCCTTACTAGACATTCACAAATTAGAAAACGACGTTTTAGGATTCAATATCATATGAGAAATATGGAGCAAAGAGAGCTGGTAGTTTCATGGGAGCCCTGCTAAGTGATAAAAACTTCCCTAGGCAGCCTGGTAGTTTGCTGATACTTTCCATTTTCTGTGCATAACAATCTTTATCTTAAATAGGTAAGTCTGATCAAAGAATGGCCACATATTAGCATTAACACTTTTCATACTATTGAGTTGCCAAAAATGGTGGGATGCAATGCTCAGGAAATTCGATTTCTTGGAAAATTAATGAAATATATGAAATGATTCTGTATGAGTTCCCTTGCCTGAACTGTTACCAGAGTTTAATAGATAAAACCAGAATGGTTTACTGAAAATATGGAATTGGAATAAGAACCAATGAGGTGATTTTATAAGTTAAGTCCATCTACGGAGGCTTGTGTTTGCTTTTGGATGGGGTCATTAACACCTTCCACATTATCCCTCTGGACATAAAAGAAAAGACAGCTATCAACATTGACTTGTTATCTATTTTCCACTTCTGTCAAGCTTATTATTTCTAAAACAATACAGGTTCTTATTTATTTGTCAACAGTAACATGTTATTCACTGTATCATCAATCATCTTTTACTCCGATGGATTAAACTCTTCTCTGACCCATTCTGTCTGTCTGCAGCCCTATAGAACTGAAAAGATACACAGGTTTACTCACGTTACTGTGCATATGGATTGGACAAGCAAAGCAAAGGGCAAGAACTGAGTATGCATTAATCCATGCAAATTATATACACACTATTTTCCAATGACTCACTTTTTTCCAGTGAGCTACCACAATGTAATAGTTAAAGTTATCGTTTAGTTTATTTTACTGATGAAAAATCCAGGCAATCACAAGTTTAATGACTCTAATAGGTAAATGCTATTACAAGAAGAAAACACTCAGATTACCTATTAAAACATGATAATCAAAGTACAGCATGCATGTGCATCACAACCAAATTCCTATATCCAGAATCTGAAGAAACAAATTTTAGTCATGAGTTTGATCTTAGTAGCCTGGGTAACTTTGGACAGCCTTTAAACCTCTTTGAACTTCATTCCTTCTATGTTTATTCTTTTCTGCCTTTATAATTTTTAATTGACTCAATTGCATTTTCACAGTGAAGGGGATAGCATGGTATAAAAAACAAGTCAAACTTGTCGTTGAATTAATGAAGTCCCACATATAATGTTTTGCTTAAGAAAGAATGATATGTTTAATAAATAAAGGCTAACTCTTTTCCTGTATTGAACCTTGTCTAAAGAGAAATATTTAAACCATTTGTTATATTTTTATTATTTAAATGATTATATGATGAGATAACTGTTTTCTTCTTGTTACTGCTACAAAAAAAAGTTGGAGATTATTTATCCTGACTCATTCAAATTGCCTCAGGAGAAATTGCTGCCAAAATATTTATGATACATAAAACTGAATGTCATCACCCATCTTAGGCAACAAGTCAAAGAATTTTATTTTACTTTATTTTATTTATGTAGCTATTTCCCATAATAATTGCTAAGAGATTTTTATATTAAAAAAAAAACAAAGAGTTAAGTATAATTTACTCTAACCTTTTTTACATTTGGGAAGGGTTAAGTGCTTTGAATGCTTCTCCTGCTCCTGACCATGACCAACGCACACAACAGAACAGCCCCAGCTGTGGCTCCCTTTGCAGCTCAGGCTGGTCAGTAGGTGTCGTGTCTCAGAACTGTAACAAGAAGCACAGCATATCCCTGCAGTGGTTTCTACTTTCTCATTCATTTTCACAGCAAACTCCCTGATTCTGGATCACTAATCTTCTAATGTTTTTACCAGGCCTTAGCCGTCCTTCCTAAGAGGTAGTCATATGCAGTCATCTTTGATTTTTGTCAGGAAACGTTCACAGTATTGATTACAGGGGAGGATTTGTGCTTCAGACATGTCTGTAATAATGAACACAGTCCTTTTTTATAGAGCTGTGCTTTGAAATGGATGTGTTTATTTAATTTTATATTTATTCCATATTAACTCCATTCTTTTACTTCATTCACTTATTTAACTGACTTCTTCCCCAGAAGGATTTGAAATTCCTCATACAAATAATTTCAATTAAATTAACAAATATATATTTTAGAAGAATTAGGGTAAGTCAAAAACAATTTAAAAAGAGACACTGGGAATTAATATAACTTAAATATTCCTCTAGCATTTGACACATTGCTGAATCATCTCCCCAAATTGACCTTAAGCTCTCCTATATCCAAAGAAAAAGTCAGGGCAATATAATCAACAGCAAAGTGAAAATATGTGCATGGGAGCATCACAAAGTGCCAAGGATTAATAGAAATTTCTCCTAAGGTTATTTGAAGTGGAATGGTCAAAAATACCACAGTGATCTCCACTATCACTCCAAAATTCCAAAACTGTTCCTATAATTAGAGTCCTCAATTAAAGCCAATTGGTATATATCAAAATTCAGGCCTGCAAAAGTAACTGTATGGTCACATATGGCCATGATATGCAGAGCAGTAACTTTTGGAAGAGTAAAAATTGAACTAGGTAATGTGAATCCTAGTGCAGAAAGCTAGGTCTTGTGGTAATTAGAAATCAACAGAAGTCCATATAATTGATCTCTGAGGGAATGTTCCATTTTGGCTTCTTTGTCTTCTCCCCACCTCTACTCCCCACTCCCCTTTTTTAAAAATGCCAGTGCTTCGGTGTACTGTTTCTGGGGTTTCTTCACTAATTTCCTCATGGTCAAATATGCCTGTTGGCCTCCTATTGAGTGATACTCATCATTGTACAACAATAGTGCCTGTACTCTCAATTCAGCTTCTCAAGACAAATAATATAACTAGCTCATCAATGTTTACATTTCATACATAGCTGGCTTGTTGCAGATGGCCTTATCATCTCAATTGGATCCAATTACTCATCTGTAGTTAAGTGTGGAATCATGTGGTAAACAGTGTGGTCCCTCTAGTTATACAACACCAGAGCAGTCACCGAGAAGGCCTTGCTTCAGCTGCACAGGCAAACCTACTTGATGTCAAATGTCCTACAGTCTGTATTTCTACTAGGCTGAAGAAATCGACTTGATGTTTATAGATATTCAATATAATCTTATTAAATGTTGGAGAACAAACCTCTGCTAATATTGAAATTACATTTTTCTTTTATCAGTTTGAGCTATCTTCTCTACTACTGACTGACTTGTCAGAGCTGTTGACTTCTGCTGTAGAGAAGAGAAAGGAATGATCCCCATACCCAATCTCTCTACTTCATCTACCTGTTGGGTTTGTAAGGTAGGCATTCTAAACATAAAATCAGTCAATAAGTTAAAGTATAAAGTTCGGTTAAAAAAAAACCAATTACTAGAATTTAAAGAAAGTATTTATATAAAACACAACAAAACTCTTTATATGAAAGCAAATAAATTTGTGGAACTTTTAGTATGTTAAAAAATGCTATTTTAATCTAAGTATTATTGCTTGTGTTCTAGTAATAACATTTTAAATAATTAAATATAATTAATCTTACTAAGAAATTAGTATAAAATATCAACCAAGATGAAGAATGGATTAAGAAAATGTGGTACATATACACAATAGAGTACTACTCAGCAGAGAAAAACAATGACATCATGAAATTTGCAGGCAAATGGATGGAACTAGAAAAAATCCTCCTGAGTGAGGTAACTCAGACTCAGAAGGACAAACACAGTATGTACTCACTCATCAGTGGATACTAGATGTAAGGCAAAGGACAATCAGACTGCAACCCACAGATCCAAGGAGCCAACTAGCAGCGGAGAACTTAGGATGACTGTGGCTTATAATAAGTTTTGGTTTTACCCAATCACTGGGCAAGCTTTAGTGAAACATTTCACTATTAGGATAAGAATTTGTACCGTATCAAACTGATAAAAGAAAATGCTGGCCGTACTTTCAGGAGGGGAGGCTAAAATGTTTTTAGAATATGGATTAGCCTAGAGAAAAATGTCTGCCATAAATCAAACAGTGAAAATATCAATTTTCATAGAATTTTAAAAATTAAAAACTAGTGAAAATATGACTTGAACAGTCCATAGAACATTTCTACTTTATTCAAATTTTCTACAATGAACATGAATCAGTTAATTAAAATCAGAGTTATATTTCACAAGTGAAAGAGGAAGACATAAAATGCTTCCATTTCTGCAACGAAATGTCTTCATACTAGAAGGCTTGATTGTCATACTTACCTTCATACTAGAAGGTAATAATAATAGTGGATTAATATTCATTGCACAGTCGTGTGTCATTTATTAAGTGCTAGATAAATATTACCTCATTTGAACAACATTTTTCTATATGTAAAAAAATGGGAAATTACAGTAATTCAGTACATAGCTCAGGTTATTTGGTTGATTTTTGTACAAAATTTGAGCAAGAGAAGTTGATTGGAGAGTTTTAAGAATACATATATTTTCCTAAATATTCTTAAATACATATATATTCCTAAATACATACATATTTACATATTTCATATCAATTGAAGAAAAAAAAAGAGACCATGAATTTGAAAGACAGTGGGGAGGGATATATTGGGGTTGGAATGGAGGAAAGAGAAGGGAGGGAAGATATGCACATAATATAGTCTCCAAAAATTTGAAAAATACAGATTTAAAAACGCAAATTAAATCATCACTGTGAGCTTGGACAACTCAATCACTCCACTCTGTTCTCAATACCAGAAAGCAAAATGACTGATTTGTTAAAAGTTTGTTCTTTATTAATAATGAGACGATGTATGATATATACAATGTGTATTTTACAATTTACTGATAAGAAAATCCCCTATGGTGGGATCATATTGTATCAGTAACAGCAAGGGTTTTTGTCAGAGTTCATATAGAGTACTAGTTAGAGTGGAAGCTCCTCCTGAGTTTAACATTTCAATTTGATAAAATTAAAATAAAACACAACAGAAAAATTCAGCTTAATATCAATTTTATTTACCTTCAATCTGTATTTTCAAACAGTCCTAAGACAATATGGGGTCTTCCACGTGGCTTTTATTTATCAGTTAATGACATATTCAGTTTTATAGATCTTATTTTTTAGAAAATGAGTTAAGCTTTTCCTAATTAGCTACAGAGTTTCAAAATCTTTTCTGGTGCATACCAAGGCAGGTAAAGTACTGGCAAGTTGGGGCTCCCCTCCTCCTCAAGGACAGTTCTCTCTGATCTTAGCGTCAGATATGGCAAGGACTTGGCATATTTACCAAGCAGTGACTAACTCCTTTATCCCTCCCCACAGCTTCAAGCTGTCTGGAGGAAAGAAACAAACATACAGGAAGAAAGGGACAAAGGGACACTAATCCCAGTCAAGCTCACAAAATGCTATAAATAATGGACAGTGCTGACTCGGGGAGAGAGTGACATCTTGAGTTCTTTCCACCCTAAAAATAACACGAATCACTTGGGGAGAAGGACAAAGAAACAAGACAGAACGAAATGTACCAACTCCGAGTTCATCCGGAAATGTTCTAAAGAGGGAACTAATTATTATAGCTAAGCTGCATGCTAATTATCAGCTGTCAATGAAGATTTGCACAGAGGATTTAGTCATTTCCTCTCGGGCCTTTCTTGTTAACCTGCAGGGCTCACGGTGTTAAAACTCACTGACATCAATATATTAAGTCATGATTCTCTCCAGTTACAATGTACTCAAGTGCTGTCCTTCTGTGGGTAAGACACTGGACGCTGGAGGAGAGCATGAATACTATTTAACCCACAAATTTAAACAGATTTGTTCCCTTCTTCAATACACACTTCTTGTTCCACTGACAACCACCAAAAACTTTGTGAGACTTGGTCCTGTAATTAAACATGTCATTATTTTCCAAATCAATGACTTTGTTGAGTGTCTCTTGAAGTTTATTCAACCAAAGTCATTATTAACAAAAATAAAATGTGGAAATAGCCATTAAAAAACTTCAACTTCACAGTTGAAATGGGAAATATTTCTTGCATCACGCTTTGATGATTTTGACAGACATGACAGATGAGTGCTAACAGCAAGTAATAATGTTGAAAACTATTGAATTTTAAAGAGTGGAAGGAATTGAGATGTTGGGAATGAAGCTTGCAACGGAGTACTTGCTTCACATGTATGCATGTTAAGCCATGCAAAAAGCCAAAATACTATCAATTAACTTTTTAAATGATGTAAACATGGGATTGCCTTGATTTATTAACTGTTCTTTTTGTAATGGACAATGCTAGCCTTTCATGCATTCACTGAACCTTTAAATTCTTTGTCCCAAGTCAAAGGCAACCACAAGGCAATGCAGGGGATTGAATTTTCAATTATTTGCTGCTTCCAAAGACAGTAAGATAAGAGTAGACAGTAAACAGTCTTTTATTTCTTAAAGATCAAAATGTAACTCTAAATTTAAGATTCCTTGAGCTAACTTATATACATGATTAGTATATAGTATTTTATGTGATATTCTGGCTTTCTTGTCTCTGAATTCTGTGGACCAAGAAGCCACTGGGTACATGTTTACATAGAATCACTGTCTATCTAGAAATTAAACATGTATACAGATGCTTGAATTTAAATTATTTTAACTGAAAAAAATCAAGCAATATAGTTAATGCTCCCTAAATGCCAATTACTGAAACTGGTGTTTGTGAATGCCATCTATATACATTTAATCCTGACTATACTTCACTTCAGTGAGGACCAAATGAAGGAACCCTATGGGAACAGCTTTTTCAACTGAACCTGAATCTTGACGGTGCTCTCCACTGAGATCCAGGAGGCTCTCCTCCATTCCTTGAGGGCCTTGTATCTAGGGCTTGCACTCTAAGCTTGGAGAGCATTGTGTTTCAAGTTCTCTGATGGTATGACCAGGTTTCCTTTAAAATCATCCAGAGAAGCAACAGAGGATGAAGTGGGGTGTGAGACGTTTCTGTAGTGAGCAGATGGGGAGAACTGAGGTAGCAAAGAAGCAGGTGTTGTAGGGACAGACTCTGAAGGGGTAAGTGGATGAGATAAGCGGCCAATAAACATTTTTAAAAGAGTTGAGCATCTCTGCACACGAAAATTACTCAAAATACCACCTAACCCAAATCAGAAAGGCTAGCATGAAGAGATTTGCCAACAAACACTGTCGGTGTGGAGGGGAGAAAGAACCCTAATTTACTGCTAGTAGCAATGTAAACTGATGGAGAGATTAAGAAAATTAATAATTAATTTTCTAAATAAAAATAAATTTAAAATAGAACTACAATTTTAATCCAATTATACCACTCCTTGGCACATACCCAAAGAATTCCATATCCTACCACAGAGATAATTGCATATCCATGTTTATTGGTATTATGAAATATAAGCAGCCTAGATATGCAGCAACAGATGAATGGGGCTGATGAAATGTAGTACAGTGGAACTGGACTCAACTGTAAAGAAAATGAAATGATATTTGCAGGAAAATAGATGGATTTGAAAATTAGAACATTAATCATTGTCTCTAAAGCTCAGAAACATATAAACCAAATAGCCTCTCATATGTGAATCCTACAATTGAAATTGTGTGTGTGTGTGTGTGTGTGTTTGTGTGTGTGTGTCTATAAATTCATGTAAATGAGTCAAAGCAAAAAAAAAAGGGAGAAAAGAGACCAAGAGAGTTAAGGAATTTCATGAACAATACGTCACATGGGACATGAAAGCAGAAAGGACAACAACAGGGGAGGGAACATTACAAGGACTAAAATGAAGTGTGGGGGAATATTAGGGGAGAGGAGAATCTACAAAAACCTACTTTGTTTGAAAATGCCATGATGTGGTATGTACTCACTCCTAAGTGGATAATAGGTGTAAAGCAAAGGATAACCAGACTACAACCCACAGCTCCAGAGAAGCTAGCTAACGAGGAGAACCCAAGAGGGATGCATGGATCGCCCTGGGAAGGGGAAACAGATGAGATCTCCATGAGCAAACTGGAGATGAGGGGGCAATAGAGGGGAGGGGACAGGGGATGAGAACACAAAGGAACAGGATGGTGAGCTGGGGGAGGGACAGAGTGGGAAAGCAATGAAAGAGATATCTTGATAGAGAGAGACACGTTATGGGGTAATGGAGAAACCTGGTGCTAGGGAAATTCCCAGGAATCCACAAGGATGACTCCACCTTAGACTACTAGCAATAGTGGAGAGGGTGCCTGAACTGGCCTACCCTGGTGATCAGATTGGTGACTACCCTAACGGTCATCATAGAGCCTTTATCCAGTAACTGATGGAAGCAGATGCAGAGATCCCCAGCCAAGCATCAGGCCAAACTCCAGGAGTCTAGTCTAAGAGAGGGAAGAGGGATTATATGAGCAAGGGGGGATCAAGATCATGATGGGGAAACCTACAGAGACAACTGAACCTTGCTCAGAGGAACTCATGAACTTTAGACCAACAGCTGTGGAACCTGCGTGGGACCAGACTAGACCCTCTGCATATAGGAGACAGTTGTGTAGCTGGGTCTGTTTGAGGGGCCCCTGGCAGTGGGATCAGGATCGATTCCTGTTGCATGAGCTGGCTTTCTGGAGCCCATTATCTCTGGTGGGATGCCTTACTCAGCCTTGATGCAGTGGGGAGGGGCTTGGACCTGCCTCAGCTGAATGTACCAGGCTTTGCTGACTCCCCAAGGGGGCCTTACCTTTTTGGAGGAGGAGATGTGAGGTGGGGGGAAGGAGGCTGGGGGGAGTGGGAGGAGGGATGAGAGGGGATCTGTGGTTGGTATGTAAAATGAGTAAAAAAAAAAATTGTAAATAAAATAAAAAAAAAGAAAATGCCATGATGGTATCTAATTGATTGAACACTTATTAAAAAATTAAAACACATATAAACAACAAATTTATATTCACACAATATTCAGATCACTAACGGCAGGCATCAATTTTTTTTCTATTTTGCTTTTAAAAATAATATATGTACACAAATAGGCAATGCCTGTGAATTCACATATATGTCGGAACACAGTCCAAGCTGTATGCGGAACGGCTGTGCCTCCAAATCACCTTTAAAAAAAAAATTGACTAGAGTTTAAATACTTTTTTTTCTGATCTGACCTGGGTTATATAATTTTATTTTCAATTTATCATCTAGAAGAAATTAAACATATTGTCATACACCTTGGGGTGCTCTGTCTTCACTTCGTGTGATTTTTTTCCCTCATTGTACACATTGCTTGCTGTTCACTAATTGTGTCATACTTAAGGGACCAGATCTTCAAACTCCTCTGTTTCATGGAGATCACAATTGAGCAGAAAAGGAAGGTGTTTCCCTAAATATCAAAATTTGCATTCTGACAGTGGTAGAATGGTATTTTAACTTGATATTTCTTTACTTCAGTAAATAGAATGATTTTCTCCACGATTTTGCTTTTCAAGTGGCGACTATGATCAGGCATAATCAGCCCGTTCAGCAATGAACTCTCAAACCCACGCTGTAGTAGGAAAGCCTTAGACACAAATGATCTGGCCATGAGGGCAGACAAAGATCCTCAGCCTCTGGAACCTAATACTAGGCACACACGTTCAGCGGTGCCATTAACTGGAAGTGAGAAAGACGGAGTCTTGTCCACAATGGAGCCTCATTATTCAATGCAGAAGGAAAGATGACTCAAAGTCTATATTTAACCTACTCCTGACAATTCATTAGACACAGTAAGAGTTCCAGAATTCTGAGGAAAGATGTACAATAAAGTGTTAAATAATCAAAACACAGATTAAGGAAGCCCAGAACATATGTGAAAAGCTAGAACATTTTCTATAAAGACAGTATTTCATGCTTTCTGGAAGAAGACTTAGAATTTTAGAACACTTACAAAATTCTCTCTGTGGGAAAGAGAGAAAGCCCTTAGTGAGGGTCTGAGTGAATATGAGCTAACATGGGCACCACTACATCAAGCGACCCCCATACCCACCAATACCTGGGCCCAGTGAGAATGGCAAAGACACTCCCTACCTAGTGAGGTGCTCAGAGGGATGGCAAAGCTTTGCTTAGCATCCTGGTGCACACATTGACAGTGCAGATGATGCCCAGAACAGCTTTATCCCTTTCTACGTTTACAGTTTCCACAGCGGCTATCTGACCCTGCTCTTTGTTCAGCTGTGCCGAACAACCTGCCTCCACGTTCTACCGTATGCCGTGACCTGTCCTCCTGTGCACACACACACACACACACACACACACACACACACACACAAATGTCCTACTGATAAACCTTCAGTTTTCTTTGTACAATCTGTATTCTTGAATTTAAGTCATGCTAAGATATCAAATAAGTTAAAAAGTATTAAATATTTCTTTATTTTGCATTTGATCATTTTAGTCATTAAAATAATGTATCTAATTTAATAGGATATAGTAAATTTTTAATGCTTTTATTGAAATTCCACACCTCTCTAACAATAGCTATATTGATCTTTTCTATAAGCTTTGTTTTTCTAATAAATAATGTAAATAAAAAACAAATATTTGCTTTTTTAAAACAGGCTTAATTCACTTTATTTTTCTTATATAAAAACCCTGACATGGCAACCACAGATGGAGCCTAGGTCCTCTGAACAGAAATTGTGGTGTGGGTTTTCACAAGATGTTCAGTGAATTCCTGATCAGGAGACTTGGTGAACACAGTCTCTTTCCAGAGGTCAGGGGTCAGCTAGCTGTAGGTCTTAGAGATGGCATGACAGGTGGCCTTGGCAAATTGCCCAGGGTGGCAGTGCAGCCCCTGGGTGATGGGTAACAGTCATCAATACCTGTACTTTCAACAGCAGCTTCTTGGGCACAGGAGCAGAGACTATGCCAGTGACTCTGGGGACAGGGATGAGACGCACCAACACAGAGCCACAGCGGCCTGTCACTTTGCACGGAACAGTGTGGGGCTTGCCAATCTTGTTCCCCCAGTAGCCTCTCCGCACAGGGACAATGGACAGCTTGACCGAGATGATGGCTCCTTGGATGGCAGTGGCTACCTCCTTGGGGCACTTAACACCAAGACTAACATGACCACTATAGCCCTCAATAGTGACAAAAGCCTTTAACCTGGTCCACTGGTCAGCCAGAGTGTGCTTCTGCACTGGCATGATCCTTAAAACCTCATCCTTTAGGGATGCGCCAGGGAGATTCCTTAATGGGCAGGGAGAACAGGGAGATCTCCTCCAGGGACTTGATCTTCATGTCCTTAAACAGTTGGCCCAGCTGGATGACCGGGATCCACTCTTTATCTTCGGCTTTACCTCCCTGAGCCCTGCTGTCTTGACCACGACCATGGCCCCTAAAAACCTCTGCCCAATCCTCCACAAAAGCCCCCACCACCTCCTAATCCTGGGCGCCGGTCCTCAGGACGCTCCCTCTGCACCCGCATCATCTGCCATTTGGTGTTTTCCCGAAGAAGAAGAAGAAACTAAATATTTGATTCTTGAAGTTCATTCATACTTAAAGTTGAAATCCCTGTAGTGAGTTCCAAATCTGTACTGAGTTACACAACTTCATATTGCAGTCTTCTCTGCCTGGTCTCAGGGGACTCCTATGTTTATCAAATGCAGAACAAGCTCTGGTTGCTCTTATTTTTCTTACATTTTTTTTCTTTCTTCTAATATAAAACAAGCTCCAGAGGAATGGCATACCCCTCCATTTGGACCCTGTGATATCCCCCAGGCTTAAACCACTGCATACATTTTATTTAGTAGATACTGAAAATGTTCAAATGAATGAATGTCTTCGTGACTCAACTTTCCTATTGTGAAGTGGTAATCACTAACTGGGGAACTTGCTGTAAGAATCCCATTATCTAAATCTAAAGGGCAGCCAATATAAATAGGCTTCTTTTTCCTGTCTTTGATGTTGATGAACTGTAAGACCAGGGAAACAATGGCAAATTCCCTTGTAGAAACAGACATTTCTTATTAGAGTCTGTCATGAAGATATGGTTACATTTATTTTTTTAAAGATTTTTTTTAATTTATTTAATTTTATATTATGTGCATTAGTGTTCTGACATGGGTGTCGGGTCCGCTGGAACAGGAGTTACAGACAGTTGTGAGCTCCCATGTGGGTACTGGGAATTGAACCCAGGTCCTCTGGAAGAGCAGTTGGTGCTCTTAACTGCTGAGCCATCTCTCCAGCCCAGTAACTCTCATTATTTAAGTTAAACATTGGATAGGAAATTCTGTAAATATCTAATCATTGTGATCAGTGAAAATACCTTACCTATTTGTAAATTAAAATAAAACACTTGATTTGTTGCAAAGGAATGTTTAGGTTAACTTTCTAATTTTTCTTTTCCCCCACACCCATCTCAGCTTACAGGAAAAAATACATTTTATTTTCTCAGGAAATTTGCTTTATTTTTATTATCTATCTGTTTATGAAATTGTAACTAAAGTCAATTACACAGAGCTATTTCCAATCTACCCATGAAATTTAAATTCTAAGTACAAGAAAAGAGGCCAAATATTCCTTAAACATTTTTTACTATTGCTATTAAACCTTGAATTTTTATTGATTTTCCACATATAACTGGGTACTTGTTTTGTTTTGTAAGGATAAGAACAGAGTCCATTTCCATGCAGGTGGATGGTTTGATGAGGCTTTTGGCATCACAACAAAACCACCTCTTAGGCCTGTTTCTTTACCTTCAGTAAAAACTCATACTTTCACCTATATGAAAACAAATCATTCCTCAACCCATACAATTTAATCCTGAAGAAAATATCTTTCTATGAATGGCTTCCAGATGTATTAGCAGTCTTGCATTTGCATCTTTAAATATCTATAAGTTTTAAATTGGTATAATGCCATATAGTAATGACTGGTGTACAACTTGGATACTGTCTACAGTAACAACACTTCATTCTCAGGGTTACAAAAGTGATGGAATTATAACCAAATTTCAAACCCATGAAGACTGAGGAACAACTTTATAATCTTGTATATCCTGGTAACTAAATGGAAATTGAACCTACTTGTCCACAGTACAATAAGGAAGAAAATAATACTGGTGGTGGATATATATCTGGATGTAGAAATAAGGTTGGGGGTATTTGTATTTACCTGCTTGATTTGGAAATGCTATTCAGTTGCAGAAACCTTATTCCCTGTGAAATCACATGCCTTTCAATTACACTAGCTGCCTCCCAGTAGGTAGTCAGCCCCCTGGGTGGGTGGGTTCTCCTCAGCTGAGGCCGGGAGCAACAATGTGAAGAGAGGACAGGCCGCTGCTATGTGCACAATTCACCGATGACTTTCTTCCACAAAAGTTACCTTAGTAACTAAGCTGTTAACAAATTCCTCTGTTTTCCTCTTCTGGAAGTTCTCAATTAGCACTGATTCCCCTCCCAGAAAGCCCTGTTGTTTATAACCTGTCCCAAAGCAAACAGTAGCTAATAAGACCACCCATACATTCTGTGGACTCCAGGAGTGTGGGAGAGTTATGCTCATAGAAAGTCTCCTGTGTGTTGTGAGGTACTGTGAGAGCACAATCTGCAAGGGTTCGTGACCCTTCCCATCTCTCCATCAGTGGTCACAGTCCCAGTTCACACACACTCACTCACAGAGAAACTCACCAACTTCTTCAACTCATACATCATTCAAGATAAGGTGTTTCAGGATCTGAATGAATCACCAGTTTTCATATTACAATAAGCCTAACAGAAGAATTATGAATTACAGGCTGGTCTCCTGTGTATGAAATATTCATTAGTTTGCATATAGCAGAATTCCTGGAAGTGCATGTGTTTTGCATATTTCCTGCACTTATCCAATAATATTCATGCTTTATACACATCCATAGATGCTGTTAGAAGTGGACAGTTAAAACTAGCTCTTTCTCCTGACAAGTCTAATGTCTTAAAGGCAGTTGGGTTGTAAAATCAGATCAATACAACAACAACATAAAGACAGAGAGGGGGGCAGGGGAAGAAAGAGTTTGTGGAATACCACACAACACAAAATCAGAAGAAAATAAAATGAATTAAAACATCTGCCTATATTCATTCCCAATAAATAAAAGAGCTATTATATCCTTGAAAACAAACACTAATCTGCCAAATATGCCAAGACACTGGTTTCTTTTCCAATGTTACCACTGAACTTAGCAACTGAATTTCTGAAAATATCACTCCTGCCAGATGGAGACAGGAGTAATACACTTTAACACATCGCTACCCAATTCCCAGCCCAGGACTTTGTCCGAACAGATGTGTGCAACCAGGTAGCTGGCCATCCATCATGGAGTCAAATGTGATTTTCAAAGTTCTTGGATCCCTCTGGCAAGGTCATTGATCCTATCTGGGAAGAGAAATTCCACATGGAATTGAGAACAACAAAGTCAATTTTCTTTTCCTGCCATTGTCAAGAACAAAGAGCAGATGAATCGGCTCCCCGAGCCTGAGGGTTGCCCATCAAGACGACCATGCAATGATGCAGTTCTCTGTGGTCCTTGGTGGTTGAGGACTAGGACTTACCATCTTCATGCAGGGGTGTGAGAGAGACAGAGACAGAGCCACAGAGAGACAAACAACGGAGACAGACAGAACAACTGAAAGGCACACTTTGGAGGGACAGCCATCAGGAGCAAGCGGCTAGCATAGACGCTTTCATGTTAAATTTTTCTTAAATTTTGAGTCAGGAAAATGAAGATGGCAGCTAAAACTACTGTAAATATTACAGAGAAATGGGTTTTTAGATTCAGTCCTTACTACTAATACAATCTAATGTGAATTAAGTATCAAGATACTGCCATTTCAAAATGATCAAGTCTCAGCCTGCTTGGTAAAGTACTAATTACAATCTCAAAGACTCTTGATTTTCCATGTATATATTGACAAAATTCTGTACTTAAATTAGTAAATGCTCCAACTGTTAAAACAGTGAGTGAAAGCATTGAACAATTTGATAACATTAACTAATATCTGATTGACTAAATGATACAGTTCTCTTTGGCCAAAGCATGGGGACTCATTGAAGATTTCACTTCTCTAAATCAAATTCTGACAATTACAGTATTTACTTCATTATGTCTTTAATATTTCATACAGCTAATATGTGTGATATCATAGAGAAATTCTGTGTCACCTTGTCTTCAATACAGTCTCTTGTAAGATGACAACTAATTTGCATTTGGTTTCACTAGTAGAGTTTTTTTTTAATGTATTAGTGGCGTAGTAAGCATATGATCTTGGAAAGGGCAGAGCCACCCATGAGATAAAATTTAAGATCAATTGTTTAATTATTTAGTCATTTTGGAGTTACGCCTGTCACTAAAGCTTTGCCACTTTGACATAAATATGAAATCAGATGAACATGTGGGATGGTGGTTCTCACGTGAGAAGCAATGGATGGCAATGGGGTAGAAGTTCATCTACACAGAAAGGTCGGGAGATTGCAGGAACTGACAGAAATGCGGGCTTGTGAGATTGCCCCAAGGTCCAGCTCCTAGATCCTGAGGTATGTATTGGCTACATTGCCACCACAGGGAGGTAAAAAGCCAACTGAACTGCTTACCTACATCTCGTGCTCTGGTGGCAATCGAGCACTACTGTGACACATCAATGTCAAAATCCTACACGATATGGTAGACATTTTACTTGGTTCCCCGTCAATCCAGCAGGAAGACATGTTATATTCTGCATTGGTTGTGTGGAGGTGATTATTGCTGTTAATTTTGATCTTGTCTTCATTAATTCTAGAACAATGTCTACTTTTGGGATGCATACTGGAGTGCACCAGAAGCCCCCAAATACTGATTCCTGAATTGCTTCCCATGAACGCTAAGTGTATTTGGTCTAACACTGAGATTTTTAAAAAATCTCATGCCCCAATAATTATAATATGACATAAAGATGTTGTAGGTTGTTGTTTGGCTCTTTTGGGGGGCCCACCACCCAGACCCCAAATAAATCACACACGGAGGCTGATTATTAATTATGAATGCCTGGTCTTAGCTTGGCTTAGTTTCTAGCCAGCTTTCCTTAACTTAACTTACCCTGTCTTTCTTTTTCCTCTGGGCTTTTCCCATTCTCTTACTTCTGTAAATCTTATTCTTACTCCATGGCTTGTTGTGTAGCTGGGTGGCTGGCCCCTGGAGTCCTGCTCCTTCTCTGGCTCTTCTTGATCTCTCTCTCCTCCCCAATTTCTCCTTCTCTATATTCTCTCTGCCTGCCAGCTCCACCTATCCTTTCTCCTGCCTTGTTATTGGCCATTCAGCTCTTTATTAGACCATGTCTTTATTAGACAGCTTCACAGAGTTAAACAAATGCAACATAAACAAAAGTAACACATGCTGTGGATACCGCTCTGTGTGCTGTGAATGTGTTGCTCTGATTGATTGATAAATAAAACTCTGATTGGCCAGTAGCCAGGCAGGAAACATAGTATAGGCTGGATAAAGAGAGAGGAGAATTCTGGAAAGTGGAAGGCTGAATCAGGAGAAGCTGCCAGCTGCCGCTGCCATAAGAAGTAAGATGTAAAGTACTGGTAAGCCACAAGCCACGTGGCAACTTATAGATTAATAGAAATGGGTTAATTTAAGATATAAGAACTAGATGGCAAGAAGCCTGCCATGGCCAAACAGTTTATAAGTAATAAAAGTCTCTGTGTGTTTACTTGGATCTGAGCAGCTGTAGGCCCCAGCTGGACTGGAGAAAACTCCAGCTACAAACACACTTTAAAATAATATTCTACTACAAAGATTTAGAATTTCTATTACAGAAAAATTCTGTTAGACAAGGGCAAATACTTATTCACACAATTACAGGACCCACGAGCTTGGCCATAAAGTACACAGAATTGCCAGGATGCCAGACATGGTAAAATATTCTAACCACCATCTAATCCCAAGTCAATACTCGTCGGAAAAGAAAGCTGATCTCTCTTTGAAATTACATAGATCAGGAATGGGTTATATCAACATAGTAATATGAGGAGAAAAAAATGTTAAGAAGCACATTCCTGAGAGGTGCTATCAGTATTCTGAATGAATGTTAAGATAGCTTTTAACAATTCAAACAGAAACTTATTCATGAGATATGCTCCTGCCAAATCCATTCCATCTTTAATTAAGAAAGCAATAAATATTTGTTTTAGAGAAATAAAAATAAGTCATTCCTTTTATTATAGTTAATATTTACAAAGAATAAAGTGTCAACTTAAGCAACAATATCTAATATTTATTAATTTCTTTTGATCTATATATTTTCTAAAGGCTATTCTAGCATAATTTTATGTTTTAACTTAATTAGGGATTACCATTACTTAGTGAGTCATGCACTTGTTTGATTTTAACATGTCATTTTTACATGGCACAAATCTGTATTTCAGAGGTGAGTATCAATACAGTATACTTTCATGCTTTCATTTTTCCTTTTATGCCCTGAACAATGGAGAAAAATCACATATTTCTAAGGTTGACAATATATTCTTCTTTTAGAGGAAAGACTGCATCTCTTTACTTTTTGCAGAGAAAAATAATTTTGATAGGATTATACCAGCATAATTGCTAGTTTAACTGGTGAAAAAAAGATTCAGAAATTTTACTCAAATGATAAAAATCTTTATAACATGTGCCAAACTGTGCTTTGGGAGCTGAGGAGCAAGTGGGGAGCTTTTCCTAAGTGTTTATGTTCTATAATTTATTTAGCTGACATGTGGTGGAATGTCTATCATATGGCCCACAAGAAAGCCATCATGTGATAAATCTGTGAATGAATCCATTTTTACAGTGACTATGGAAATAAATGTACTTGTAGTAAAATATATACTTGAATAATGACTAACAATTATTTCAGTTGGCAGGAAGTTTATTCTTAATTTGCTTGAAAAGGTGTTCATCATTCAGAATTATGACAAAGGGGTGATAAACTCAAAGAACATATGTTTGTATTAAATTCCAAACATTTAATTTTAAGCAGCTTTTGACTTTCCAAATTTCTCAATAAATTCCCTGCTTCTCCTGCAGAAGGCAAAACGTGTAATGTTTTGTTATTGTACTTTAGGTCTGAAGTGTCTTTCCAAAGACTCAATTGCTTCATCCTCGGCCTCCGTTGCAGCAACATTCAGAGGTGTGGCCTTTGGGTTTGGGAAGTGTTCCTGGGTATGAGGGTGCTGACCTCACTAAAAGATTAACCCTTTAGCAGGTTTCAAAAATTATGGGCTATTGGGAGGTGATGGAATCTTGGGACCTCATTGAAAGGAGTTGGGTCCTTGGGAGTTGCCCTTAGGGTTGAATCTCGGCCTCTGCCTCTCACTCCTTTCTTTACTGTGCTACCCGGTCACTCTGCAGAGAGCAGCCTCCTCTCTAACAGGCTCCACCCACCAGGGCATTCTGTCTTACACAGTGCTGAAAACAGTGGAGATAGCCAACCAAGGGCTGAAACTCAGAGGAAATGAATGTGCCGCTATATAAACCATTTCTCTTAGATACTTTGTTAAAATCCGACTAACACAGGCCTTGATTTAATAACACTAAGTAATTCAAAGCACTTGAGACCATGTTTAACTGATGTGGTCCTAAAAGGGTGATGGAACACTGTAGGGAATACTTTTCTTGTATACATGGTTTGTACCTTCCACATTCTCCCAGGCCTGGGTGGTAAAGATTGCATTCTCAGTGTGTTGTACTAATGGGAGGGAGTGAACGAATGACAGTCGGTAGTGGGGCCCAGTAGAGGGATGTTCGGCCATTGAAGGGACACCTTCAAAGGTGATATTGGGACTCTAGCTCCTCTTCTCTGGTGCCCTGACAGTATGAGGCAAGGTTCTCACTCTTCCACATGCACCCCACCCTCATAGCTCAATTGACCACAGACTCCAACTCAATGCAGCCAATTGACCGTGGCCTACAATTGTGAAACCAAGACCTCCAATAAGCCCATTTGCTTTTACAATTGATTGTCTCAGATATATCACAGTGACGGAAAGCTAACATCAGCATTACACAGGGATGCTTCCTGACTAAGTCTTAAATGTATTTACTTTATAATGAGAAATAAAGTAGATATTTTAGAATACCAAGTAACAGAATCATCAAATTACTCTGATAACATGTTTTCTTCTGAATCTAGACTTAACAGTCCTGCTTAGTTCCAATGACTGAGTAATCTGTTTCAGGTGGGCATTTTCAGAAGGCCTGACAGATCTAATCTGGTCATGGAAGCACAGCAGTCCTAAGTAGGAAAGGCTGCTGTCTGTTCAGTACCCAAGGCTGGGAAGAGGAGGAAAGTCTCCATCTGTTTTCTAATAGCATCACTGAATCAGAGGCAACTGGCTGTTCTGAGTGTTGGGAACTTGGTCAGGCTTTCCTGATCAAGAAGCATACAGTATCAACAATGTATCAGCAAAGCCAGAGCTAAAAGCATACAATTCTTCACCTCATTTGTTTACCCTAAAAAAGCTTTTTAAAGTCCATAATTAGTGAAATGGGTACCAGGAAGTATTTATATCCTGTAAAGCATATTTGCTCAGTAATTCTTCTTTTTATTAAAGCTTTAAAAGTTGTAATTAGTACATGTACTATGCAACATACTATTTTAGATTTTTAAAGCAATTTTTAATTGATTCTTTGTGGGTTTCACATCATGTGTCCTGATCACATCTATCACCCCCGAACCCCCTGCTTCCTTCATATTCATCCTCAGCACTTGCAACCTCCTCCCCACAAATTTCAAAAGAGAATCAAAAACAAAATCAAATTGGTTGGGTTTTTTTTTTTGAGGTTCTATTTTAATTACATTTCTCCCTTCTCTTTCCTCCTGCCTCTAAACCCCCCACATACCCTCCTCTTCTTGGCTTTAAATTCGAGTCCTCTTTCTCCATCAGTTATTATTGCATGCATACATGTGTTTGCATATGCACATGGATTCCCAAATATAACCTGTTGAGTCCCTATTATGTTACTTGTATGTATGATTTTAGGGCAGACTTCCCGACACCAGACCATTGTTGTGCTCCTCCCTGGGGAGGACCGCCTCTCCCACTCCCAACTTTACTCAGCTGTTGGTAGTTTTTTGTTGGATTGAGAACTCATGGGGGGTTTTCCCATCCAGGTTTGCATGTTCACTGGAGTCCTCCTTGTTGGGCTCATGTTTGGGCAGTCATGCTGGTGAGACTTTATGTCCCTGCTGAGGCTAAGAAACAATCTCACAGCAGAGTGCTTGATCCTCTTAAAATTTTCCTTCCCCTCTTTCCCACTGTTCCCTAGGAGTCTTCTGTTGCAACTACTGCCCACTAATTCTTACGTTTAAATTCTCAGGGCTATTCAGATCCAGTGGCTGCTGAGGTGGGTGATGAAAGTGACTGATAGTCACTGAGGTGGCCAGTGGTTACTGGGGTGGCCTTCCCCTTTCCAAGTTCATCCTTATATAATAACCTCCTTCAGATCCCACGCTTGGAGGAATCATGCACAGACACTCTGCATCAAAGAAGGAAGAATCTTTGGAAAAGGTGGGCTGGCAACCTCAGAAAACATTTGTTAAATTACATATGACACATATTTAAAATTTAATCCATATCTAGAAGAATTCATGAACTAGAAAATTCTTGAAATGCAGGCTGAATTGAATACTAGCTCATTCGCTACTGAGTGCATTAGCTATGGTATAGCAAAGACATGGCTAGCACATCCCCAAAATGAATTGTATTTTACTTCTATATTATATAATTTTAAAGCAAGGAAAGGAAAAGAATCAGTTAATTATGTTTTAAATATAGTTGGGCTTGGCATTAATTTGAGATGAAGAAGTAAGCCTAAGATACATGTCTCTTTTGAAGCCACCACAAATTATTTTAATTGCAAACTTAGTCTTATTTAATAGCATCTGAAATTAGCACTTTGTTATCTGAGGTTTGTACATACAAGAGAATGTGGTGAAAAAAGATCTGGATCCATCAAAAGGCACTTACTCTGCTAAGTAAGATGTTCTAAATGCTACAGTGTGCCTACTGCTGTGCTTTGGATGAGAACACACTACATACATTTTCCTGGCTTTTAATTCTGTTGCAATATAGCAATAAAAGTAATATGGTGTGCTAAATTTTTAAATGTATTTGATAGATACAAAATACTTTCAATGGAAAGTTTCTCCATCACTAATGAAAAAGATTTCTCTCATCCTAGAGCAATACTGAAGCTAAGATAAAGGTTAAACTAATAGTGCACATGCCTTTGAGAAAGAGTTAGTGAGGAGTTCATATTTTTGAGATATAAAAAGGAAAGCTCCACATCAATTACAGTCTGCAAAACTGCACATTTGCTTTAATGAACTGCCATTCATATTTGGCTGCTCTGAGTCTTTGTTCCCGGAAGAAGCCTGTGATCGCTCATTTCCAATTAGTGAGCCATGTCTTCTTTGGTAATAGGTGGCCACCACATCATAGCCTTTGAGTTTTCAGGCTCAATTAAAACAGTGATAGTAAGTCTTGGCTCAAAATCAAGGCTGCGACCCCTACAACCATCACATCTACTTTAATCGGCTTCAGCTCTGTTCCTTGACAAATCCTCTGAACAACATAATTGCCCCTTCCGATTGCACTCCCATACACCTATGCACAGTTCCCAGGGGAATCAGACCAGAGGTGCCACAAATGTTGTACATTAGAAGCAAAGCAAAATTACATATTTACAAAAAACTTAACAAAAAATTACAAGTACAGTTTTGTTGAAGATATAATATGCAAACATCCTTTTAAAGTTCTATGAATTTAATGACGTCCTTTCTAAATGAAGACAACTTGCTAAAATAGCTGAAAATCATCCTAGCCACACTTAAGTTATATTGTATCATTAAAGGTACAATATTGGTGAGTGTTATTTTAAAATGCAAACATGAAATCTGGACAGCTTTATGCACAGTCCGCATAAGATTTTTTTCCTCAGGAACTACTAGAGTATGTACTGTAAGAAAACCAGTCATTCCATATGCTTTTAGGTCTTATAAAATAAGGGTTTCAACTCCCATTAACCAATTATATGTATTTCCAATAACTGTCATGCTATTTTGATCCAAATCTCTTCAAAGCTGTCAAAATCTCCTCCAGGCATTTCGTGTAAATGTACCACAGCTTCAAGGTCGGGATGATCTTAGCTTCTAGTATTTCTACTGGTATTTTCCTCTTTAAAGGTTTGGATTTCGTAAAACACAAAGAACAAAACCTTTCTTGGGAGAGGGACTATTGCAGTAAATATACAGCCTTGCTCTGGCTGCAAAAAAAAAGAGAAGAAAAACAACGAAAACCTAATCTTATCCTAAGTGGGAAAAAAAAGATTAATGAAGTAAAACTGGATTGCATGACAAATTACTAGACATTCTACAACAAGTTATAATGAAGTGGAAATATGATGTTTTACCTGCGTCTGTTAAGACATTGTTTTTTAATCAGAAGAGCTATGGAATGGAAAGGACATATCAAACCTTATTTCAATAATCAATTAATATCAGTCCCACATTTTTCTTTGTTTGTGTATATGTACTTTTTCCTTTATGAGTACATACAATAAGCAAAAAAAATCTATTTTCCCATGCAGTGTTTTCTTTTTCCCTTGAAACAACCTCTGTTGCCAGCAGAAGCTGTGCTAATTGAATTGTGTTCTACCCTAGCCCAGGCAGAAAGGAGATAATTAAACTAAGCAGCAACCTTGGTCAGAAGCAGGTGAGGATGTTCGCTCACTCCGTGTACCCCGCCTCCCCCCCCCCACACACACACACTCCTCATCCTCTCCTCCCTTCCTTTTCCCCTCCAGGCAGCTGAGTTGAGGCATCTAGGGAAACCTGCCCTGCAGGTGTTTGAAAACTAAACAAAGGGCTTCACTTAGGGAAGAAAAAAAGAAGGTTTTGCCCAACTACATGGGCAGTTAAGCAGGGCTTGGATACTTTTTTAACCAATTATTTAAAACCCTGGCGCCAGATATCAAGGAAAATAGCTGAAAATCATCCTGGTTGCCTTGATCCTTCCTTCCTCCTCTGAGAGGAAAAGGGAGAATTGATGTATTCCTGCCCTGAGCCATCCTCACTCAGTCCACAAAACTGCAGGAGTACAAGGTTTGCCAAATTCCCCATCTCAAAAACTGCATCTGAACATGTGCTTTTATCCACATACAGATCTTTGTACCAAGCTTTTTTTTTCTCAATGATTCGCTCAGGTTATTAAATATATTAATGTATAAGACTCCACAGTTTCAGTCATTAATTTTAAGAGCATTTTCATTCTTTGATTTTCTGGCACTCTGATTTATAAATAGTCATACTGGCTCCACAACCTTTCTCTTTTAAAGCAAAGCCTGCTTTCTTCTTTAAAAAGATAGAACTCTTTCTCAATAAGCACTTAAGTAGGTGTGTTTAACATTGTTGGCTAGAAACAAGAAACAAACTTTTTTTTTTAACTTTATGGTCCACTTTTTCCAACTTAATTTTACCCTGTCAAAATCCTAGAGTTGATACTAGCTTCCTTAGGAAGAAGTGGGCATTTCAAATAAAGACAAAGAAAAGCTGCAACACTTCAGAGTGGAAATGATACTCTGCAAATCTTAACAAATATGTGTTTTATCATTCGGTTGTAGAGTTGTCAAGGGATAATGTTTAGTTATGTGACTGAAGATGATACATCAGTATTACGTAAACTTTCAAAAATTATGGATTGTGAAGGAGTTACAACAGAGAGAATACACATACTACAATGATGAGGCCAATTTGTTCTGATATCTCCAACACATAATTTAACATTCAACATCAATGCAGACAAAACAGTCTATTGAAGAAGAAATAGGGTTCTCCTTCTTCACCAGCCCACTGTGCTTTATCTCAGTCACAGATGCTAGGAATGCTTGAGAGAGTTTGTTTTCACTCATTCCTTCCAGTGAAGATTTAATACTTAATTTAGAAATAAAACTAAGGATGTGTAATCATAGGCGTGACCTAAGTATGCCTTGGATGTTCACACAGTGTGTAATAAGTCATGTGGTCTATACAAAAGAGCTTGCTATGGCCAAAGAAATGTGTCTGTTCCACAGAACATTCGACTTCCCAGAACACATTTTAGCCTGTCACTGCAAGAATAAAGGAACACACTTCTTCAGTGTTCCTATAGCAGCCCGACCTCATGCTTTCAGGGTCTACAAGCCCATGCATTTAAACTGCACATCTGCATCTTTGGAGAAAGACATCAGCAATAGCTTTGGTACTCCAAATCATGTGTTTTTGCAGCTGCCTTATGCTAGACAGAGCATGAAAGCCTCTGCTCTGTGGCCTTCATGCACTCCATACAAGTTGTGTTTGCAGCCATAGAGAGAAAGCAAAGCAGTGAAGTAATGTCACTTTAAGAGCTGGGACTCATCGTCACAACATTGAAACCTTTTCTAAAACCCAGAAGTTTTAGAAAAGGAAAGAATATTCACATTTTTAAAATTTCCCTGCAAATTATGAACCCAGAAATGATACTTTCGCTACATTTCTTCAAAAGATGTCAATCGCTAAGTAAAATTTTTGCAATGCATTAGCTACGGACATCTCCCTATTCCTTTTCTGAGAAATCGGATATTTTATTTGCCTGGTTACAACCTTTGTGCTGAAGAATAGGGTAAAGATTAGAGAGAGGATAGAAAAAGCCTAAACCAGCCAATTTTCCATAACTAGAAGAGATGGAAAAGAAAAGGCAGGGATAAGGAAAAGAGAATAAAAGGATGAAGGGACCGTCCTTAGAGAGCAGACTCGGCTCAGCGCTGCACCCTGCGCACACACAGGAAGCTGCCAGGGCGCAGAAGGATGCCCGCACATCGGCATGCAGTGGCAGTGAGGGTTCAAGTTTCTTAAACACGAGTCGGATCAAAGCAAGAACACACATTTTGGTTTGATGTGAGATGAACGAGAACAAGTCTGTACAGTGGGGATGGCGGTGGAAAAGAATGGGCTGGGTGATGAGAAAAACAGAGCAGTTAATTCCATTTGAGGTTGGGAGTTCCCAAAGTTATCTTTTTTGTTAGAGACAGGGAGACATGAAGGGGAAGTGTGGGCAATGAGAAAAGAGTATCTATAGGAGGAACAAAAATATAAAGAAATACATGTGGGAAAAAAGGCAAAAACATTATGAAAGTTGGGAGTTTGGGGTTAGGACAGATACAAGTCTCCACGTAAGAGGTCACAGGAGAGGAAAGAGGTGGGCAGAAGGTTTATGGGAAACAGCAAGGACTGGACTGAAATTGGAGAAAGCGAATTAACAGTATGGTTTTTAAATTTTTATTATTTTTTTTCCTAAATATCTCCATTGGTCCAGAAGTAAGAGGCAGCAAGTGAGAGAGTCGATGAAGCAGAGGCTAGGAAAGCAAACAAACAAGGGAATTTGCAGAGATTGGAAATCAGTGGTTGATGAAATGAAGAGAAACAGCCAGGTTGCCTGGAAAAGCGGGAGAGAGATGAATATTGGTTTTAGTCTGACCTCATCCAAAGTAATTTCATCTTCTTAGAAGTGATCTGATCTTAGGCAGTGATTTAATCTTAGAAGTGATTAACCTTCTCTGTTTGCTCCATTTCTTAGTCATACCACGAAGAAACTGCCAGATAGGACTTTATAAAAGACTCAGTTTACTGATTTACATAAAGAACAAAATAATCAGCTATTATGCTCATGACTAATGTGGCAGAGTTCCTTCCCTTCCTCAGTGATGTCCAGACATCCCCATTGTCCAAATACTAACACTGCCCATGGTCCTGGGCAAGCTCCACCCTTCAGCTCTCTGCTACAGCTATCACAGAGCTCTAATCAGGCATTGTCCTCACTGGTGTCTAAGACCTTGCTCATAGCATGCTGAGGCTTCCCCACTGCATTTCTTATTTCCTCATGAATATCTGTCTTGCCTGGACTTCAACTTATCAACTCTATTATACATATACATATACATATATACATATACATATACATATATATATATGTCTTCCCAGATAGGACTTACTGTGGTGATATTGTGTTCCCCAAAAAAATGTGCACTCTAATAAACTTATCTGGGGTCAGAGAACAGAACAGCCACTAGATATAGAGGCCAGAAAATGGTGGCACACACACCTTTAATCCTAGCATTCCAGAGGCAGAGATCCACGTGGATCTCTGTGAGTTCAAAGCCACGCTGGAAACTGCCAGGCGTGGTAACAAGAGCCTTTAATTCCAGGAAGTGATGGCAGAAAGCAGAAAGGTATATGAGGTATTAGGACCAGGAACTAAGCTGGTTAAGCTTTTAGGCTTTTGAGCAGCACAGTTCAGCTGAGAGGCTTCCAGTCTGAGGAAACAGGATCAGCTGAGGAATTGGTGAGGGGAGGAAGCTGTGGCTTGTTCTGCTTCTCTGGTCTTCCAGCATTCACCCCAATACCTGGCATCAGGTTTGATTTTATTAATAAGACCTGTTAAAATTCGTGCTACAACTTACCTTTGCTTACATTTTCTGCAAAATTGCATATAGTTTTAGCATGAATTGGACTTTCCAGCAAGTGAAATGCAAGCTCTATGACAGTGGTTCTCAACCTGTGGGCCATGACCCCTTTGGGGAAGTCCAGTGACTGTTTTACAGGGGTCACCTAAGACCATCAGAAAACAGATGTTTACATTTTGATTCATAACAATAACAAAGTTACAGTTATGAAGCAGCAAGGAAATACATTTACAGTTGGGGGTCACCCAGGGTCTCAGCATCAGGAAGGTTGAGAACTCCTGCTCTAAAGTGACAGCAGAGCACCAAACACCAACATCAGAACTGTCTCTAAGTGTAGTGGGTAGCCACTCCAGTTTTGGTCTGGAAGTTCCAACACCCAATGAGGCTTCCATAACTATCACGCCTACAAGGCGGGGCCAAGGGAGGGCCTGAAGGCCTGAGATGGGGATGCGCGGCGCTCTCTTGTTTCCTGGACCTGGACTCGAGAGGTAGACCGAGGAAAGTTCTCCAGAGAACACCGCCAGACTGCGCTGCGTCTCTTCCAGAACCCATCATCTACCTATCCCTTCATTTGTGAGTTACGCCTTTAAATAAATCTCCTTTTAACTACGTGGAGTGGCCTTAGTAATTTCACCAATATCTAAGTGGAGCCGCACTAAGTCATTTTCCATTCCCAGAAGCACCCTGGTTCCTCATGTCTCTGTATCTTTTCCGGGGTGTTTATTCTTTTCTTGTCTCGTTGATGAATTTCTCAGGACACATATCAAACCCTGAAACTCTTCATCCAGAGCTGGGGAAATAGTTTAGCTGGGAAGACCTAGCTGGTCAAGAATGAAGATCTGAGTCTGCTCCCCAGTACCCATGTAAACAACCAGATTTGTCTGTGCACTTTTAACTGCAGTGCTGGGATGGGGGGGGGCAGGCAGACAGTGGTTATCTGGGGTTTGCTGGACATCCTGTTAGCCTAGGAAGTGATTCCAAACCCAGAGATACCCTTTCTCAAAAAACAATGGAGGGGTCTCTTAGGAACAACTCCTGAGGTTGGCCTCTGGCCTCCAAAAGCATCCAAACACATGAACAAGAAGGAGGAGGAGGAGGAGGAGGAGGAGGAGGAGGAGGAGGAGAAAATCTGCGATAAATGACATAGCTCTGAGAATAGCACACATAATGTCTTATTGTTACTTTTTATTATCGTTAGACCCTACTAAAGTATTTGAAATTTGGGTATATTCATATTGGTTTCCATATGCATAGAACGTAACCTGGAACAATCCGTGATAGTAATAACTACTTTATTGAAGATGTGGTACAACACACCAGATGCAACTTACCTGAAAGCAATGAGCAGACACATCTTTCTTAAGTGTACCAGCCATTTACATAAGATGAATCTACGACATGGAGGCAAATTACAAAAGTTTCCCCAAGGTCAATATCATTGGCATTCTTCCTGGAGAGGTGTGCACAAATGTGTACTCACCTCAGATAGGGAACCAGCTATAGAGCAGTACAAATACCACCAAAGTCCAATTTGATGAACCAATAAACTTCATTGAGGTGACTTGCAGGAATATGGGCGAGGGGATACTTACAGGAGCAGAAATGACTCAGATAGCTACATGGCCAAAGTCCTTCCCAGCATGGGTGACAAGCTTGAGATCTGAAGCATAGTATACAACCTGAGGGCCCTGCAACAGGTTGGAATGTGTCTTTTCCAGAGAGCTCAGTTGGTCTATGTCTCTTCGTGGTAGCTCAGCTTGTCTCAGTGACTTTCAACAGTCCTTATAGCATATATGTTTGGGGATGGGTGAGTCTAATGTATCTGGTCAGTTTCAGGGACTTCCTTCTAAGTTATTTACTTTTTTAAAAAAACTACTTGAGTATCTACTCTTTACTATTTTAAATTATCTTCTGAGCTTAACTAGCTTCCCAGAAGAATGGAATGTTTCACTTCCTCTTAGAACATCCTGTGCCTTAAGGAACTTCCTGGATGCCGGGAAGGCATCACTCCTCTTTAACATCCTGTATGGTAATGAGCTTCCCTCCAAGACAGAGGGTTTATCTTGGACACAATTGCCACTCAACTATCACAGATGTATTCAGGACAGAGAAATGAATGAAGTGATCTAACCTAGCCACTCGTTTCTAAATACCGCACAAGCCTCCCAAACCCAGACCTTACCTTGTTCTCATTAATTGCGTGGGTGACAAATTAGTGAATTAGCCATGTTTAGAGAGCCTTCTATTATAAGCTAGGCCTTATATTCACTGCCTTTGGTACTGCCAAGATGATTTCCTTCTTCAAAAAAATTTCTCATCTACATTCTGTGTAGAATAAGCTCCTAAACCATCATGCACTAGAGAGCTCTCATTCATGTACACATTTATTGTCAACTACAGCTCTCCTTTCAAGTCATTAGAAAATAGGGAATCTCAAGAATGGGACTGGCAAGCCAGCTACTTCTGTCTCAGTTAGCAAGATCCCTCACCAGCAGGGCTCTTTGGAAACAAACACTTGGCAGTAGAATCAATGTTGGTTTTCCTCATTCTTTCCTCCCTCGTTATCAAGCATGATGTAAGTTCACCTAAATTCCTCAACACCCGCCATTAAATCACTAAGACCTGTGGGAATGAGACAGTATGAGAAGATCCCATGTACAGGACAGTGTTGGCAGGAGACTTGAAAACAAGCTCAATGCTGTCCATGGCAATAGGGGCACAGATATTAAGGAACCAATTCTTTCTGTCATCAGGACTAGACTGCAAACTACAACTTAAGAAATGGATACAAATATCATTTTTATAATACGGAAACCGTTTACAGGTATAGAAGTTATTGTTGAGTTTGCATAAAGACATCACCACCAAAACCAATTCTAAAGCCAATATAGGGCTTGCTTTTTGATAACAACAAATTCGCCAGTTGACATTCTGGGTAATTGGTCAGTCACAGGCACCAGATTTAGAGAGCAAGCTGGAATGTTTCCAGCATTGCTGGCTGGTCCCCAACAGAATGTTGCCTTACTCTGTCTTACACTCTATGAGTATGAGGCACGAGGTGAGTAGTGAACCTATCAGCCATATGGCTAACACCCTCTTCTACAGTGTGCCTGTAAACACAACGTTTTCATTGCAGTGAGCAGACATTCCAGTTCCTTTTTTTCAGAAGCACCTGGACTTTTTAAGACTTTTAGGGCCTGTATCAATATTCAAAATTTCAATGAAAGTTTAATAGGGACCTCTCCAGTAGTTCTTGTTAATCTTTTTTTTTCTGTTTTGTAAATCATAGTCCTTCCTTGGGGAGTCCTGAAGACAATCTCCACTAGGATACATTAAAATAACAATAAGTAGCATTCAGATTCAACCCAGCAAGGCTAAAAGATCATTATCCCATTGTTTATACAACTTATAACAACAAATATATTAAAATTATATAGAAAATAACCTAATTTGCATTATTGTTCACGTGGTAGAACAAACACAGTACTAGAAGATTGTGAGACTTTTGTTTCAAGTTTTATTTTATCTTAAATTTTAAAAAAAGTCATGTTTAAAGTTGAATGCCCTCCTATATACAACTGACAAACAGGCTGAGAAGGAAATCAGAGATACATCACCCTTTACAATAGCCACAAATGACATAAAATACCTTGGGGTAACGCTAACCAAGCAAGTGAAGGACCTATATGACAAGAACTTCAAGTCCCTGAAAAAAGAAATTGAAGAAGATGTCAGAAAATGGAAAGATCTCCCATGCTCATGGATAGGCAGGACTAACATAGTAAAAATGGCAATTTTACCAAAAGCTATCTACAGATTCAATGCAATCCCCATCAAAATACCAACACAATTCTTCACAGACCTGGAAAGAATAATACTCAACTTCATATGGAAAAACAAAAAACCCAGGATAGCCAAAAGAATCCTGTACAATAAAACAACCTCTGGAGGCATCACGATCCCTGACTTCAAGCTCTACTATAGAGCTACGGTAATAAAAACAGCTTGGTACTGGCATAAAAACCGACGTGTGGACCAATGGAATCGAATTGAAGACCCTGACATTAATCCGCACACCTATGAACATATAATTTTTGACAAAGAAGCCAAAAGCGTACAATGGAAAAAAGAAAGCATCTTCAACAAATGGTGCTGGCATAACTGGATATCAACATGCAGAAGGCTGCAAATAGATCCATATCTATCACCGTGCACAAAACTTAAGTCCAAGTGGATCAAAGACCTCAACATAAATCCAGCTACTCTGAACCTGCTAGAAGAGAAAGTAGGAAGTAGTCTTGAACGCATTGGCATAGGAGATCGCTTCCTAGATATAACACCAGTAGCTCAGACACTGAGACAAACGATCAATCAATGGGACCTTTTGAAACTGAAAAGCTTTTGTAGAGCAAAGGATACGGTCAACAAGGCAAAGCGACAGCCCACAGAATGGGAGAAGATCTTCACCAACCCCACATCGGACAGAGGACTGATATCCAAAATATATAGGGAACTCAAGAAATTAAACATCAAAATTCTCAACAGTCCAATTAAGAAATGGGCTATAGAACTAAACAGAGAATTCTCAGCAGAGGAAACACAAATGGCTGAAAGACATTTAAGGAATTGCTCAACATCCCTAATCATTAGGGAAATGCAAATCAAAACAACTCTGAGATACCACCTTAC
>CABHPH010151557.1:0-27203 GCA_902168325.1 Peromyscus nudipes
ACCTTTTGAAACTTATTTTGGAACTTTTTTTTTTTTTTACAAATTTATTTAGCATGAAGAAGGCAGTGCCGCTGATAAACGCAATCGATACCGGAAGATTCCCACGCCTTCTTATCCGAATTCTCCAAAAGCTCCACCTGAAGGTTTGCATTTCTGTATTCCTGTGGCTTGTGACCCCCCCCCACCCCGATTCCCCTGAAGCTTGGTGCTATTATCTGGAAAATTGTGGGAAATATTGTTCTCTAGTGTGTTCTTGGGAACTCTAGATCTGTGGAAGATTTGATAATATTCTCTGGTCAAAAGTCTGGGAAACTTTGTTTTCCATAATTAACTGAAAAAAATGGAGCTTTCCAGAATATTTTGAATACTACTGTTTGGGTCATATATTTAAGGGCGAAAGTTTGACTTTGTAATTGTTTTATCTCGGTATATAATGTTCTGTGGAGCAACCTTTAGGAAAAGGCTGATGTCCTTCTACCTGGTAAAGATAGTTCAGCCCAGGGCTGGAGAGATGGTCAGTGGTCAAGAGCATGAACTGCTCTTGCAGAGGACTTGTGTTTGGTTCCCAGCACCCACTTAGTGGCTCATAGCCACCTGTAACTCCAGTTCCAGGGATCCGATACCTTCTTCTGGCTTTCTCAGGCTCCTGCATGCATATGGTGCATATAGACTCACGCAGACACCATGCATACACATACAAATAATCAGTACATCTTAAAAATAATTCAGTCAGTATTTCTTCTCATACAGTATTTAATCTCTGATTTTTCTCTTGGCTTTTATTTCAAGGGTACAGTTGGTTTGGCCATGTGGATGCTTGGTAATTAAGTTATTTGGTAACCGGTCCAACTTATATTCTTTATTGGGTTATAAAATTGCATTGACCATGTTTATGGAGCACTTGCTAAATGCTCTGCATATAGGCACCAACATGCAGTTACATCAAAACTCTTTATTGGCCAGGAGACAGCTCCAGACCCATAGCCTACTCACTCTGAATTGTCTCTCAAATCCAAAATCTCCACATAGTTTTATTTTAGATCCTTATTGTTTCCTGGCTTTGGACTGGTATCTGTTACTCATAATCTTTTCGGTTTTAATCTTTTTTTTTACATTTATGTATTTCTGGTTTTTTTTAATGTGTATGAGTGCTTTGCTGCACGTATGTACATACACCACATGTGTTTTTGGTGCCCATGGAGGCCAGAGAGGGAATTGGATCCCCTGGAGATAGAGATGCCTGTGAACCACATTATGTGGGTCCTGGGAACTGAACATGGGTCTTTTGCAAGAGCAGCAAGCACTCTTATCCACTGAGTCCTTTTTCCAGCCCTTGATTGATTCCTAATAATGCCATTCCAGTAGTGTTTCTAAATGTTTTTCTCTTTTAAAAATGTTGATCATGTTTAACGGCATTTAGAAATGTCAGTAGCTGTCCCTTACTTACCACATGGGGAAAACTTCAAGATCCTTAACACTGTGTGTAGGAGCCCAGCTCCCACCTTTTCAAGGGTTCTTAGGAGGAGGAGAGAGGGATGAGAAAATATTAGATAGAAAGAGAAACCTAGCCAATGAGAAGAAAGACAGAAACACAGGACAGCTTCAGGAGGGCCTGGGTCAATACCCAACAGCCCTTTCTGTTTATTCAAAAGGGCTTTTTATAACAATGCCAAGGGGAGAGGCAAAAGACCTCCGCCTTGCAAGATCAAAGCATATGCAGCCAAGTGTAGACCCTTCCAAATACCTGGTAACCACGCCTGTTATCAAATCATCTCCTTATGCAGCCCTGCTGGGTAAAGCAAGCTCAGATTCTCTGAGCCTGAGTAAGTTCTCACTAGGAAGCCTCTGTGGGCTCTCACAGCTGTGTGTGAGATCCTTTAGAAGATGGTAGTGGCCTACGTTCTCCCTACTTTGCATTTGCAATCACACCAGACAGTGCATATGTATTACAGTGTTCTAGGGCCTTTTTCAACCTTGTGTATGCATTCCTCTCCTTGCTTCCAAATGCCCTTGTTCCCTGCTTCACTGAAAGAACATCACCTTTCAAGAAGTTTGTGATCTCACTCTCAGGCATTGTGCTTCTGGAATGTTTGGTTGATTGTCAGTTCACCGTAGCACTGCACTATAAGTACTCATTTCTCAGAAGACAACCAAATCCCTAAACTTCATCAGGCTTTCTACCTACAGCCTGGAGAGTCATGCCTTCCTCACCTATCGGCTCCCTTCCCCAGTACGTTACTCACTGTACAGTTGGCACTCGATGCATACATTCGGAGTTAATTCTTTTCTTTCATCGAGAAATGCAAAACCAACACAGGAACTCTAAATCCGTGCCTATAGTGAATCTGTGATGTAGCTGGTGAGGCAGGAGGAACAGCAGCAGCAGGATCAGTCTGTGGTGTGTCTCATCTTACACATGAGCAGTCTGCGTGGGAAAAACCGAGGGGAGTCACGCAAACTTCTGTAACGGAGAACTTAGAAACAGGTATTTGTGGCCTGTGACCTTAATTAGTGGTTACAACTCATCTGAGTAAAAACCCTCTGTGTCGGACCCCACCACGGAGATTTTAGGTCCCCACATGAAACCTGTTGATGTAACTGCTGTATGCTTCTGTCTGCGGAGCCAGTTGTCTGGGTTCCTGACCAGAACACTAGAAACAGCAAGACAGACTATGGAAGGTGAAGTGTGGAACGGAGGTGCGGCTGTGCTGGAGGAAGTCAGCCGTTTCAAGAAGTGATTGCTAATTAGGAGATGAAATGAAAGAATTAGGAAGACCAGATATCAGAAACATAGAGCACAGATGTCTGAGGTGGTCTAAAATTAAAGCAGAAAAACCGTCCATTTCTCAGATTCCCGGCGATCAGTTACATCACCACGAGAAGTCTGTTTCATCCCACTTAGCTGTCTAGAATGTGGGTGATAGTTCTGATTACAGGCACGGCAGTTTGCTTTCACTGTGGACTTGGCCTTCCTCTTAGGTTCTTTCTTCCCGTAAGTGAGTCCTCTGCATGCATGCTCTGGGCTGACCACTTGTGTGTCTGTAGGCCGAGAGCAGCTTCAGTGAGGAAGAGGAAGAAAAGCTTCAGGCTGCCTTCTCTCTGGAGAAACAAGAACTTCACCTGGTTCTGGAAACAATATCCTTCATTTTGGAACAGGTATTTTTATGGCCTTAATTTCCTATTCACTGCATATTTTCATGACTTTAATATCTGCGGCTTTCTATATTTTAATATAGCTATGTAAGATGGAAACTATCAGGATGTTTTAGTTAAGAGTGTCAATATACTGAAACATTTTTGAATGCATGGCTTCTTTCCATAGCACTTTATTCTGCAAAAATACATACGATATAGTAGTAGTAAATATTTAACCATGTGAATTGGGCCTTCATCTGATTTTAACTCCTTGTTTCTTGGTATAGTTGGAAAAACGAACACTTTTCACTGAAGAAGTTGAACAAGTGATTAGGTAGCGCACATTTGATTAGGAAGCTATAGAAAGAAATGTCGTAATTCTTTTACTACGGAATTTCCTTTCTCTACCTTTTCTTCTCAAACTCCTTCCTTTTCGTTCCTGATCACGTCCTGTGACTTCAGTGTGTCCTGGAGCTGTCTCTGTTTAGGCACTGTGTGTTTTTTCTCTCTTCTTTCAGATAAATAGTTTTCAGTCTTATGCCCTAGAGCCTCCAGTGGGTGGCATCTTGTTCCCAGGGCATCATTCCTATCGTCCCAGGGCAAAGTGTAAAGTGCCAGGTTTCTCCTGCCTCTCATTAGTCTGTAGCAATTAGAGCCACGTTGTCTGCATCCACCGTTCCTGGGCTGTCCTTAATTCTGACCGTGTTCCAGGTTCTTTTTTTCATGTGTTCTCTCTTTCTAGTTTTTCTTACAAAACCTGGCTAAGGGCAGTGAGCAGTAACCATGCCACAGACTGTATTCTGCCTTGAAATTTCCTTCACCAAATGTATTCATCCATTATTTTTTTTATTTTATGTTTATGGGTGTTTTGTCTGCATGTATGTCTATGCACCATGTGTGTGTCCCGTACCCTCGAGAGTCCAGAAGAGGGCGTGGAACTAGAGTTATAGACAGTTGTGAGCTGCCATGTGGGTGCTGGGAACTGAGCCCATGTCTTCTGGAAGAGCAGCTAGTGCTCTTAAATTTATCCCCCAGTCCATTATTTTTTAATTTAGCCTCACTCAAATTTCAGGGCACATGTAGCATATAGCACATGGCTTGTCAGACTGTAACCCGAATGACTTCTAGTTCCATTTCTGGTGGAGTCCTTGTTCCTCTCTGAAGCCTCTTGAGCATCATCTTTCCTATCTGCATCTCTCTCAGAGTCAGCATCAGGAGCAGCGTTCTGGAGCTTGTCTAGCCTGTGGCTCCAGACTCTTTCACCTGTATTCCTCCCATATACTGATGACACAGGCCTGGAGACCCCGTGGTCAGGTTTATCACAGCAGCAGCCCCACTCCTTGTACCGCTTTCCTCTCTCACCTGTTGTTATGGGGACCAAATATATGACTTAGAGTAGGGAGGGTTTATTTTGGTGGATGGGATTTCGAGGGATATAATCCATCTGGGAAATCATGGAGGTGGGAGCAGCTTGTGACTGGGGCAGTGGGGACATCTGTTAACAGGCTCTACATCTTCCAAAGAGAGTGAGTGCCACAGCTGGGGTTTGTGCTCAACCACCTGAACCTGTGAGGGACACCTCATAGTCAAACCTTAACCTGGATCATCATGATGACTGGTTCTTAAGTCTGATGAACCTTCAGTAGAAAAAGAATGTAGTTAAACAGAACAGCGCAGGATGGGGTTTGTGGGGAAATTGTTCCCAATTTATGTACGGAACAGAACAGATATTCTTAAAATTATTGTAAAATTTTCTTTCGTTATGTGTAACTTTGGTTGATAGATAGAGGTAGTTTTGAGGACTCCTTGGGAAAAGTCTATTTGCTGAGACCATTGTAAACTTTAAGTAATTAAGTAAGATAAATGAAATAAACCTTTAATAAATAATTTGAGTGTTATTTAAACCACAAGCCAAACAAAACATTTAGCCTGAGCAAGTTAGACCTGCTTACCATGACTTTTAGCTCTTTGTTTTGTATGTTGTTATTAATAGAACTCTTGAAAATACCTGCAAGAGGGCCATGGAGTCTTTTTGATTTAAATTGTTTTAATGCTGGGGCTGGAGAGATGGCTCAGCACTTAAGAACACTTACTGCTTTTGCAGGGGACCCAAATTCAGTTTCCAGCATCTGCTTCAGGCTGCTTAAAAACACCGTGGCTCTAGCTCCAGGGACCCAATGCCTCTGGCCTCCACAGGCCCTGAACTTGCACTCATGTGCACTTATTTCCAGTGCATGCACACACACGCACATGCACACTTGCACACACATGCACACACACAATTTAATTTGCTTTAAATACTTTTGCATTGCTTGTAGCTCGAGGAGTGCATGAGCCTGAGGATGTGTGTGCTTGCCCCCTTTGACAGGCAGTATACCACAACGTGAAGCCAGCGGCCCTGCAGCAGCAACTGGAAAATATTCATCTCACACAAGACAAAGCAGAAGCATTTGCCAACGCTTGGTCGGCTATGGGTCAAGAAACGGTTGAGAAGTTCAGGCAGAGGATTCTGGGCCCTCACAAGGTATAGGACATGCTGTCCCAATGTATTTTTCAAAAAATTATAGCAGCTAGTCTTAAAAATGATAATATTGTGGTAAGAGGTAAAGTAAGGCAAAAAGTCAAATATTCCTGCTATGGGATGTCTTCCTGTACGCTGCGATTATATGTGTTGCTCCTATTGGCTAATAAATAAAGCAGCTTTGGCCTATGGCAAGGCAGCTTAGAGGCAGGCAGGAAATCCAAGAAGAGATACCGAGAGAAGAGGGACAGAGTCGGGGGAGATGCCAGCCCTCTGTCCAAGGAGCAACATGTTAAGGGACACAGGTAAAGCCACAGAGCACTTGGCAATACATAGATTAATATAAATGCGTTGAGTTATCAGAGCTAGCTAGCAAGAACCCTGAGCCATAGGCCGTACAGTTTGTAATTAATCTTAAGCCTCTGAGTGATTATTTTATAAGCAACTGTGGGACCACAGGTGGGAGAGATTTGTCCAGACTGTGGGGCTGGGCTGTGTGGTGATACATTGTGTATCAAATAAAGCTTGCCTGAGGGTCAGAGGACAGAGCCAGCCACTAGATTAAACATTGAGGCCAGGCAGTGGTGGCACACACGCCTTTAATCCTAGAACTTGGGAGGCAGAGATCCATCTGGATCTCTGTCAGTTCAAAGCCACCCTGGACTACCTGAGATTGATTCAGTCTAGGAGGGAAACAGAGCCAGGCAGTGGTGGCACACACCTTTAATCTCAGTATTTGGGAAGCACACATGCCATTAATCCCAGCACTAAGAAGAAAGTGAAATGGCTGGGCAGAGAAAGGTATATAAGGCGTGAGGAGACAGAAACTATAGCCTTTCACCTGAGGACTCAGAGGCTTTCAGTCAGAGGATTCGTGGAAACAGGATCTCATCTCCCTTGAGAAGTTTCACTAGTGACTTGTTCCTTTGTCTCTTTGATCTTTCAGCAATTTTGCAATATCTGGCAGCGGGTTTTTATTATAAGACCATTTAGGATTCACACAACAGGGTGAGACCAGAGAAACTTCCGGCTACATATTTCTGTTCAAGTTTTTCTACATATTAGCATATTTGTTACCACATGATTTAATTTTGGCAGTTTAAAATATACCTTTGTAATTTAAGAATAGGAATGAGATAGTCTCCTTACACCCTTGGCAGTGATTCTTGTGTTCCCAGGTGAGACTTGTTTTTTTAACATTTACCGAGTCATATTCTTGCTTGTCTTTTGTGCATCTGCGTTAGTGCTGAGTAGAACCCCATGTGTGTGATAGGTACTGACTTAGCATCTGTCAACTCCCATAAACCAAACCCTGGGAGAGCCAGAAAGTTAGCCGTGTCACGAGGCTCTCCTCGAACCTAACCTCACAGGGTTGGGGACAATTGGGCAGATTTTGCCTTTTCCTACTCACACTTTGTATGAAATGAGTTTTCTGTTGTGCAAACAGTTTTGTGTTCCTGGGGTAAATCTCCTGTGTCATCCTTTGAATATACTACTGGTTTGGTGTGCTGATAGTTTGCTAAAGATTTTTTCCACGGATTTATGGTACATCTGAGGTGAGCGGGGAGCTGCTCCTGCTCTGCTGTCCAGGAGTGGCTGTGAAGGATGAGCATTGTTCTGCATTCCCAGGAATGTGCTGGGGCAGCGGTTTCAGACTCTGCAGCACTTAGTATTGCCAGTTGCTTTTCTTTTTCATGTTTTTCTTAAAACCACTGCATTAAGTTTGTGGTGCTGTTTTGTGTCGCTAATGCACAGTTTTGACAGCTTTTTATGGACCCGTCATGCATATGTATTCTGTGGTAAAGTGTCTGGATATTTTGCTTAACTGTGCTCAATCTGAGAGAAGACAGAGCTGTAGATCGATCTCATTGTATTCCAGGCATACCACCTACTTGTATGTAGGCATACGTCCTATAGAGACGCATTTTCTCAGGTTTAACATAGAGCGGTGCTTGCCTGCGTTCCCTTCACTTGGGACTTGAATTCCAGCTCTAGATCTCTGTGACATCGGTGATGGGACAGTGTTTCTGCTGGTCTGCAGCTGTCTTTCTTTCTTCCATAGCATTGTGTTCCACACAGCCAAAGCTTTAATTGAGTCTCTGTGTATCACTTGGCATGTCTTGACCCCCATGCTCAGTTTTGTGCCTGAGAGTTTATAGATGGAGGTAGTATTATAGATGTTTCCTCTTCTGTTCCTTATCAGTGTTTTGTACAACGTCGATGTTTTTCGTGTACGCCTGAGATCCATTTTGAACTACTTTTGGTTAAGGTGCAAGGTGCAGGCCAAGGCCACGCTTTTCTGTCTCTGTTGCACTGCATGCCAGCATCGTTTCTGTAGTTATTATCCTTTTATCTCCAAATTGCTTCTGCCCTCTGTAAAAATCATTTCATGTGTTTGTCTTTTTCTGAATTCTCTGATTCTTCCATCTGTTTGTCTGTCTTTGTGTCAGAATATCCCTCTGTCTTAATTACTGGAGCTTTATTGTAAGAGGGCCAAGCATGGTGACGCACCCTTTAATCCCAGCACTCAGGAGGCAGAGGCAGTGGGATCTCTGTGAGTTCGAGGCCAGCCTGATCTACAGAGTGAGTTTCAGGACAGCCAGTGCTATATAGAGAGAGATCTTTACTCAGTGTCCCCCCTCCCCCCCCAAATTAGTGGGGACTCTGAGTGGGGCTGGAGAAATTGCTCATAGTTAAGAGGGTTTGCAGCTCTTTCAAAGGCCCCAAGTTCTGTTTTTAGCAGCCATGTCGGACGGCTCACAGAAACCTGTAACTGGGACCAAATCCCTCTGCTGACCCATGTAGGCCCCTGCATACACGTGGTACTCATGTATGCACACACACAATTAAAAAAAAAATAGTTTGAGCTTGATGGCTTTGTTCTCATGTGGGTTATTCTAGTTTCTTGCTCTTACAAATAAACTTGAAAAATCAGCTTTCAGTGTCTACAAACAGTCCTGCTGGCATAGTAACCGAGATTGTGTTTGATTTAACAATGGGTTTGTAGAGGAATAATGTTTTATTTCAGTGTTCTTTATTTTTGTCACAGATCCTGTGCATATTTTGATATTTTTCAGCTCAGTATTTTATTTTGTTTTTAGAGCTGATATAAATGATGCTATTTTTGAAATATTGGTTCCCATTGTTTATTGTTAGATATTGGAAATAGAAATAGAATTAACTCTTTAAAAATACTTTTTTTTGTGATAGTGGAGATTGAACCCAAGGAGTGCTAGCAAGCTCTCTATGCCTTGACGTTTCTATTTTGACATGTCCTATGACCCTATGACTCTGGTAATTCACTAATTAAAAAATAGATTTCTTTCAATTATTTTCAAGTACCTAGAACTCTCTCTGTAGACAAGGCTGGCCTTGAACTCACAGAGATTCGCCTGGCTCTGCCTCCCGAGTGCTGGGATTAATGGTGTGCGCCACCACTGCCCGGCCGTCAAGTACATTTTTATAATTATTTGTACATGGATATTTGCAACAGAGAATTCCCCCCATCTATACAGCTCCCCCCTTTTTTATCTATGTCATATATATGTGTGTTTTCATGTGTGTCTGTGTGTGTGAGTGCTAGAGGCCATGTTGGGTGTTTCCCTCAATCCCCCCTCCCCTCATTTTGTTTGTTGAGACAGAGTTTCTCTGTAGGACCTGGAGCTCACTGATTCCACTGGACTAGGATGGCCAGTGACCTTGCATCAGCCTGAGTCTGTCGCGCCAGTGCCGAGGTTCCATGGGTGCTGGGGGTCTGAATTCAGGTCTGCAAGTTTGCAGAGCAGTCACTTTACTGACCCAGCCATCTCCCCAGCCCTCCTAGTCCTTATTTCATTGTCTCACTTGATTGACAGTTCGGGGGAGAAAACGCTGTTTCCCGCTGTTAGCTCTCGATCTCCAGGAAATGGTCCGTGTTGTTTCCGTCTGAGTCTGCCTTCCATGTCTGATTGTCCTTATACTTTCCCTGATTTTCATTATTTCACTTTCTTTGTTTCCCGCCTCCCGTGCGGACTTCAGTTTTTCATTTTGTTTCCATGAAATTCTTTTTTCTTTAAAGCGTCTCCATATAGGAAATCTTCCTTATATGAGTCCGATTTTGCTTGTGTTTTCCTCCTGTGTTGAGGGTCTGCCTCCCAGCATCTAGCAAGGGTCTGCACTGCTCACTTGTTTACAGGCTCTAGCCGGGAGGTAGTTCTCAGTGTCTCCTGGACAGCTGCCTTTGGAGATGGTAATGATAGGTTCAGATGCTGCTTAGGAGTACGAAGTTGTCACAGGAAATATGAAAAATGGTAAAAAGAAACTTGAGGGCTGGGTATTGTGGCATATGTCTGTTATCCCAGCATCTTGGGAGTCTAAGAGAGAAGGAAGGGTCACAAGTTTGAGGAAAGCCAGGACAGTGTAGTGATGTAGTAAAACTGTCTCTAAAAGAATAAAGTCAAAGGACTGAGGAAATTGCCTGTATGTATGTATGTATGTGTACACCGTGTGTACCTGGTGCCCGCAGAGGACAGAAGAGGTATTGGATTCCTGGAACATGAGTTACAGTTGAGTTTGAGCCTTCATGTAGGTCCAGGGCACTGAACCACTGAGCTTTCTCTTTAGTCCCCAAGCTATCTTCATACATACATACATACACACATACATACATACACACATACATACATGAATGACAGAATAGCAGTCCATTGTGAATATGTAGCCATGTCTTCTTGTTCATCCATTTACAGACACTTAGGTTGTTAATGTGTCTTGGCTGTTGTGAACAGTTCTGCAAAGGTCATGAATGTGCAGGTGTCTTCAAGATGCCAGTTTCATTTCTTTTGGATATATACTTAGCAAGGGTTCCCTGGGCCACATGGTAGTTCTATTTTCAATCTTTTTTGTCTTAATTAAATTTGTCTGCTGTGGGTTGATGGATTCAGTAGTGGCTACACAGCTGATGGCTATGATTTCAGTTCCCAGAATCTATCAATGGCAGTTTTCAGTGCTTTGAGGAACACTCCTACCATTTCCAGTAATAGACGTACCGATTTACATTTCTATTGACACTGTGCAGGGGTCCCTTTCTGTCTGTTCTCTTGTCAGCTTTTTTTTTTTAATTTAAAAAATTTATTTATTTCATGTTTTGGGGTGTTTTCCTTGAGTGCGTGTCTGTGTGTGCACTACTTGCATGTTTGGTGTTCATGGGAGTCCAGAAGAGGGTGTCAGATCACCTCGGCCTGGAGTTATGGATGATTGTGGGTGCTAGGAATCCAGCTGGGGTCCTCTGGAAGAGCAGCTAGTGCTCCTAACCATTGAGCAGCCTCTCCAGCCCCTCTTGTTGTTGTTGTGATGACAGCGTTACTACCATGCAGAGAGGACATCCCACTCCGGCTGGGATTGGTGTGTTCCTCAAGTGTGACTTTGGGCACCTTTGCCGTGCCTGTTGGTAGCCTCTGTTTTACAAAACACCTACTCAGGTACTTTATTATTTTTCCATAGAGTGTGTGTGTGTGTGTGTGTGTGTGTGTGTGTGTGTGTGTGTTTCTATGCACTTGAGTACGGATGCCTGAGGAGGCTGCAAGAGGGCATCAGGTTTCCTGCAGCTGGAATGATAGGTGGTTGTGAGCATCTGACTTCTGGAAAAGCAGCAAGTGCTCTAAACTGCCTAGTCATGTCTCCAGCCTGTCTTTACCCATGTTAAAAACTGGATTGCTTTCTTGCTGATCTTTGTTTGGATTCTTTTATGTTTTGAACACTAGACCCTTATCAGATAATATGGTATATGGATCTTTTTCTATTTTGCAGGGTGCCTTTTTCTTTTTTGCACCTTGCTGTTCAAGGACTTTGAGTTTAGCACAGTCATATTTGGTTTTTTGTGTGTGGCCTTTGCTTTTGGTTTCATGTCCTAAAAGCCACCAGCCAGAGCATTGCCAAAGAGCTTTTCCCCTGTAGCATTCATTATGCCTAGGGTTTAAGTATCTAATTATTTAAAATTAATTTTTGCATATGACGGAAGAGCCTGGTTTTGTGTTCTTATGCATAGCCAGTGTCTAGCACCATTTGACAAGGAGAATGCATTTTTCCATTGTGTGTGTTTGGTCTCTTTGTCAAAGAAAAGTAGTTGAAAGGCATAGTAGGAAAACACCTCTTTATGTCTTTATTATTTAGATCTGGTAAGTAGAAGAGAGGCCTGAAAAACCATCATCACCACTTTTTCTAATGCTTGACTGAAAGGAATTTTCAATTCTGTCTCCTTACTTTTCAGAAACACTATCTTAATCTCTGGGAGACTGAGATGTTACTGCTGCATATCGGCTTTGTGTTCTTCCGCCTTATCAGAGCCGACTGTCGCAGTGCTTTTCAAACATTTGTCATAATGCCTGTGTGGTCGTGACACTTACTCCTTCACAGACCACAGGAAATAAACAGGATTTTTAATTTTATTCGTTAAGTTTTGATTTGGAATCCCTTAATTTATTTGAGCCATATTAAAAGTGAAAACTCTTTTGTCAAGTATTTTTGGCAATAATAGCTTTTGTTTCTGAGACCTTTTTTGAGGCACTGTTCCTAAATTGTGTTTTTGTATTTTGTTTCTAAAATACCTTTAAAAAGTAAGGTAATGAAAAATGTATGGAAGGCCAGTCATTAGCCCTTCTAAAGTAGCTTGCACATTGATCTGTCTTCTTAAGAGGCATTATATGTTGGGGAGTTTTAAGTATAAATATAACTCTTGTTTGTTTTGAATGTTTACAATGTGTTCAATGTGATTTTCTCCTGTCAAGCACAGCTTCCTGTTCTTCGTTTCACCATTTACATACAGAATTACTCAAAATAGATAGTCATTGTGTTTACTTGGTGAAATTTTATTATTTTCATGCAGGTTCTTACAAAACATGCATTTAAAAATGGATGGCCAAGACATTACTCCCTAGGACAATAATATTTCTAAACATTAAAATAATTCCCTTTAGGCCATTACAAGATTTCTTGTATTAAACACAACAAGCAAATCATGTATTTTATTGTTATATACCTGTCTTTGTTTAGAACAATTTTATTTATTCTTTGAGAATTATGTACATATATATAGTGCATTTTGATCTTAGCTACCCCCTTTCCTCTCTCTCTTAGTCCCCTGAGACTGCCTCCAACATGGCCTCTTTCCAGCTTCATGTCCTTCAATTAAAGAAAAAACAAAAAACAAACCCAAACAAAATGACTGCAAAAATCCCTGCTGAGTCCAGTTAAGGCTACCTGTATGGGTATGGGGCCATCCACATAGGCAACCTTCCAATGGCCGCATCCCCAGAGAAAACTGGCTCTTCCTCCTATACCAGCTAGCAGCTACCAGCAGCTCTTTAGCTAGGGATGGGACCTGTGAGCCACTTCCTCATCTATGCTAGAGTTTTGCTGGCTTGCTTTTCTGTAGGCCTTGTGCAGGAAAGCACAACTGATATGAATTCATGCATGCAATCGCCATGTCATATCCAAAGGACATTGCACAGTACTCCTGCTGTTCTCTGACTCTTACATCCTTTCTGCTCATCCTCTGTCATGTTCCTGGAGCCTTGGGATGGGGGAGTTGATATTGATGTCCCGTGTATGGATGAGCATTCAGTCTCTTATTAGCATTTTGACCAGTTATGAGTCTGCATTGACTATTGCCCACTCTTTCTTTGGCCAAGGTTAAGAAGAGCATTACAAGTCTATGGTTATTGTGGGGGGCCTCCCCCCACTTTTTCCCCCAGGGCACTCTTAAGCAAGGAGAAGTGAGGAATATATAGATAGAAATATAGAGGAGAGAGACAGTTAGAAACATAGGATAGCCTTGGGAGGGCCTGGGTCAAAACCCACCAGCCCCTTCTTTCTCTACTAAAGGGCTGTAGAGTAATGCCAAGGGGTGGAACAGAAGACCTCCCCCCAGCAGGCCAAGTGCAGACCATCCCAAACACCTGGTGACCATGCACGTGGTCAAGCCAGCCCCTAATGCAGCCCTGCTCTGTAAAGCAAGCTCAGATCTCACTAGAAAACCTTTGTGGGCTCCCACAGGTCCCTCCTCTTAATTTTGTAAAGAGCCCCTTGGGCCCCATCAGGTAGACTGAGGTCTGTCTTAGGTCGTTTTCCCTGATTATTTCTTCCATTATCCATCATGGAGATAGGTTTTTCATCAAGCATACTCTGCCTTAGGCTGGAAGCTATCAAGAAGAAAGTTGCCTGTCATTGACTCTTAGCCTCTGGCAGGAGGGGTACTGAGCTTAAACTCAGCTCTGTTCCTGTTGAGCTCACAACCGTCCACAGTGATCTCTGTAGCTGCCACACCTACCAGTATAGGAGTAGAGAATGATAGAGATGGCATATCTTTTTTGGAGTGGGTCTTAAGATGTCTATAACAGCCTTAGCTGTGCCAAGCCCTTTTTAAATCAATAAACTCTTGATGCAAACTGCATCAGATAAATTACATCAAACTTAAAGATTCCCTTAGCTTTTACCAAACTCTGGTTCATTAACATCAACATAATTCTAGTATAAACATTAACAACTCTCTTAACTGAACTATTGTCACTCTATATAAACATTTAGACTTACACTCACCATTTATACTTTTCACAAACTCACATTCAACATATACTTATTTGTACTTCCTACAAGCTTATAATCATAAGGAAACTATATTTTATAAACTTATATTCATAAGGAAACAATTTTACAAACTTTAGCACATATCTATAGAAGAACTATCTCTTAACAGAACTAACACACTAGAAAGTATCTAGAAGAGAAGAGATTTCTTAACATTTAGAAGAGATTTCTTTCCTTTTGGTTTTTTTTTTTGGTTTTTTTTTTTTGAGATACGGTTTCTCCATGTAGTTTTGGTTCCTGTCCTGGATCTCTCTCTGTAGACTAGGCTGGCCTCGAACTCACAGAGATCTGCCTGGCTCTGCCTCCTAAGTGCTGGGATTAAAGGCGTGTGCCACTGCCGCCCAGCTTAGAAGAGATTTCTTAACTGATATCTAAAAGAGATTTCTTAGCTAAATTATTAGCAAGACAAGAAGTACACAAATCATTTCTAAAGTTCAGAGTTTATATTAAAGTCCAGAGTTTATAGTCAGCTTTGCTGTCATTCTGAAAGTTCTCTTGAGGGTTGGAAACAAGAGCCTAATTTGTCAATGGCTCTCCCTCAACCCTGGGATTTAGTGAGTGCTGTAGCTATGGAGTTGTAACACTTGTTGCTAGGGGGCTGTAACACTCTCAGGACAATGCCAGTCCCCCAAAGTCACCTTTTCTGCTGAGTTCTCTTGACTATTCCAGAACTGGCAGAGATGTGTTCAATGGCAGATGGTTTCTAAGGGGCTGTCCCTTTACCCAACTTATTGTATCTCACCAGTACTACAATTCAGACAAACATTTCTGTTACAACAGAACTTTCGGTTTGCTCTACTGAAAATCCTTGCCTCAGGATGAAGGTGAAATTACTGTATTGAGCTGCCATAAAGCTCTTAGCAAAAACTCCTTGTGCAGCTATTATGCACTGTCTCTAGCCTGCATTGATCCACTGCTAGTCAGGCAAAAGCGGTGTGGCTCTGAATTTCGTTTCTTTTCAACTTTTCATTAGAGCTGATATTCCTCTGTTCCATACTCATCACCAAACTCTCAGACAATTTCTCCCTACTTAATTTTTTAAAGCTATATTTTCCATGGGTTCTTTTGACAGTGCTGATGTTTCTGGTAGATTTTTATTAGCCAAATATTTTTGGTAAGGTTATTTGTTCACCAAAATGCTACTGTTCAAAGGAGTCAAGAACTTAGATGTTTCATGAAACACGTCCTTCATTAGCTTCACTTCATTCATTAGCTTCTCAACCCCTGATGTTATTTTTATTAGCAGCTGTGATATACTCTGATTATGAGTCATTCAACTTAGACTGTAGTTGTAGCTTTTCAACCTTTAGTACTTGGTACATTTTTTTCCTTTTCTCACAAACATCAGTGCATTCACTAAGCAAGCATTCTATTTTAGCATTGTTTTCTTATAGGGAACTCAAGAGAAGCAACTATTTTGTGATATGGCTAGATTTTCTGAAGTTTGATCCCCATCTACGATTAAGTCATTTCTTTTTGAGTGCCTGCTTCCTTGCCCCCCTATTAGATTTGTAAAGGAATCATTTATTGCAGAACTTCTGATTATTCTCATTTGTCCTCTCTAGTATCTCATAACACAACCCAAGGTTTTTATTTTTACTTGCCTGTAAATTTTTCCCATGCCTAAAGTAATTTCCCAGTGTAGGAATCACTTTCCTTTGCTTTAAGGGGTTCAAAATGATTTGTTGATAAACAATTAGTATTTTAATTGTCTCCTGAGAGGCAAGCTTTTGATCACCTGTTTCTTTTTTTTTTTCTGGGAGGTAAAGCCAAGTTTTCCAGCAGCGCTTAAGAAAGAAACTTCACTTTCAGCTGAAAACCCCAGAGTTTTCGGGCAGTATCACCATTTTTAGCTGAAAACTGCGATTCCCAGACTGCTTTTCTGTATAGTGTCATGCTATTACTACATTTCCCAAGCTACTTTTTCAAACTACATTTCCCATGATGCTCTTTGGGTCTGCTGTACTTCCATTTAATGCCTACACAGTTTGTTTTCATGCTTTTGCTTTTTCAACGGGAGATTTTTTTTTTTTTCCCTAAGCTTGCGTTAGGATGCCTGTGTTACCATATACCTCTCCAGTTAGATCTTTCACCTGCCACTGTTCGCAAGTGAGTCACAACTGCCTGCATGCACTCTGGTGTTTTTGTACCAGAAGCAAAATCCCCTCAGGACTTACTCTTCCAAATTACTGGGTCAGTGAGAGAAAGCTTTTTCACAGCTCTTTCAGAGAGACTCCCCCCCCCCCAGATCTTTGTTTTGTCATAGCTTATCTCCTCCCCCAGATACAAACAAAGCCCCTGACCTCCAGAGGGTCACAACTTTAAAAGATTCTCATCTTGGAACTTTTGTCCACAGCTCCTTTGTTTGGTGTGGGGCCTTGTGAACCCTTTCCTACTCTATACTATAATATGGCTGGCTTGATCTTGTGCAGATATTCTTCAGGCAACCAGAGCTGCTGTGAGTTCATGAGTGCAAACATCCCATTGTGGTTAGAAGACACTGTTTTGCTCCAGTCCTTCCTGACATCTTTCTGCCTCCTCCTCTATGATGGTGCTGAGCTTTGGACAATATGTGATATAGATGTCTCATTTGTGCTGAATATTCCACTGATACTTATTCTCTGCATTTTGATCAGTTGTGGGCTTCTGCATTCACCACCATTGCTGCTCAAAGAAACTCATCTATGGGTAGATGATATGAATGTAGAAAGGAGTTTGTTACTCCTTTTGCCCATTTAGCAGAATAATCATTGTAGCTTCACCTGAGGGGCCTATGAGCTCCTCAACCATGGATTCTTGGCCAGATTTACAGTACCAGATATGTTTGTTTTTGTGTAGACAGCTTTAAATCCAATTAGAAAGGGGTTGGCTACCCCCATAACATTCATGCCACAATTGCACTAATGGGCGTATCTTGTCATGCCGGTCCCTATTGCGGTTCGTTCACAGAGTTCACCAGCAAGGTAAGACTGTTGATGTATTTCCCTCCCCCAGCTAGCAGGGAAGAATCATCCAGGTCAGTACCAATTTTATTTTTCCATGTCCTGTGGTCAGTGAATGTGATGTCTTAAGCAATAGGGCCTTACTGTCAAGTTTGTGGGCAGTCAAGAGCAATGGCAATAGCCTGTGTTGCTTTGGCAGTGTTCTGAACAACACCTTGAGGGGAAGTGTCCTACATCTGACCCTGGCCTTTTTATTGGCAGCTTCTGGGATGAGCATCATCCCAGGTGTAGGGTAACTTCAATTACTGGACAAGTCCTTTTATGGATATATGTTTCCATTTCCCTTGAATATGAATCTAGGAATGGAATCACTAACCACCTTAAGCCCAAACTGCTGAAGCTTTCTGTTAGAGATTTTGCCATCCCACACTACAAGGATTAGGAAAAGTCAGAAACATGTAAATTTCTCCACTATATGGTTCCCTCGTAACAGTCAGAGTCCTTTTATTTTTTTAAATGAAATTCCCCTGAATTTCTGCCTCCTGCTAATCATTTTCCTCTGCCTTCAAATTGTCATAGAAAAATACCCTGACTGAGGGTTATAACTTTTGTCTTTAAGAATTTTAACATAACATGAACTATTTCTCAGTCTTTACTAGCTTAGGACACCAACAATGATTGTTTTAAACTCAATTTTATTTTGCTCCCTTTTTGCTACAAATCCTTGAATAGGTTTCTCTGTTGCTCATAATAGAATTCACTTCTTACAGTTGCATATGTGACCTATAGTCCCCCCTCAGCCCACTGTCTATCTTGTTGACCTTCACTGCTTCATATCTCCCACCTGGCTCACTCTGAATCTCTCTGATCTCTTTGTCTCAGAGGCTCTTCTACTGGATGTCCATATGGCTGGCTCCTTTGCCATCTTCAGATCTATGTTTAAAGGTGACATTTATCGTAGACCGTCATAATTGGAAGAACCTTCTATTGATGCTTTTCTCATTTTATAGCGTGCTACTTTATATTTTACCTGTATATTTTTTAAATTGTTTGCTTCTGTCGTGTAATATGAACTTCACAAGGACAGAACTGTTTTACTGTGTTGGTCATTCTGTCGTTTCACTGTTGCAGTAGCCTTTGGAAATAGTTGTTAAATGAACAGTGTCCTTGACTCACAAATGGTACTATTTTGAAGTTGAGTCTGTTTACTTTTCTTATAAAGAGGGATATTTTTATTTATTGGTGAGAAAAGAACAGTTCAGGGAAGAGATGTGAATTGCATTTTTCGTTTCCTAGTATTTTTTTTTACTTTAATTTTTGTCCTACTTTAAGCTTTTGTGTGTGTGTGTGGTTTGTTGATGTTACGGCTCTTGGATCTTCTTAGACTCCTAGATTCCAGACATTTAAATTTCTCTCTTTAAAAGGTAGAGTATAGGAAGAGTTGATTTAGCTTGAAACAGATGGAAAGTCTCCTAGGGAACAAAAAGTGAAGGATTTAGCTGTTGATACAGCAGTCAATTTAAATGGTTTTAATCGAAGAGACCCTTAATCAGTCTTATTCAAAACAGAAATGTATTCTCTCCTAAGTAATTGGCTGAGACCAGAACCATTAACAAATTGAATAAAGGTTTTGCTAATGCCAAAGAACTGTGCTGTTAGCAAGATTACCCCAATTACATCATCGTGCTCCAAGATGTGCACTTGCTAAATACAGCTGATGTATTTTTTCAGTGTTGCCAATTTTGAGATCATTAGTTGAATGACATTTCACTGTCCTCAAACTTGTACTATTCATATATTTTTGACTGAGAGCCATAGCAATTTGAAAGTCATTGATGTGTCCTATCAACATCTTAAATTTGAATTTGGAGAGAAGTCTCATGGTAGGTATTTTGGATAAGTCTATAGGTCAAGAAGTATAGGCTTTTTTTTTGTTGTTGTTGTTACAATGAAAGTGAGACCACGCTGACCCTTGTGTGTAACTTGAGTGTATAGTTAGGGCATATTCCTAAGTGAAGCTATAGTTAGGGCATATCCCTAAGTGAGGTTATAGTCAAGGCATATCCCTAAGGGCGGGTGTAGTCAGGACATATCCCTAAGTGAGGGTATAGTCAGGGCATATCCCTAAGTGAGGGTGTAATTAGGGCATGTCCCTAAGTTGTAATGTTTATAATAAGCATTCCTACCTCTTAAGACTTGATTTGGTAACGTGAAATGCACAGAGTGCTGAAAGTAGATCACTGGTTTGGTTCCTTTACTTTTTCACTTCTGCTGAAAGCAGCATGTTCCTGCTGTCCTCTGGAGACTGCTCAATGGGTTGTCTTCCCAGAGATTTGCACTGTATGCTCTGTAGAGGTAGACAGTCTCTTAGGAAGATCACCCTGAGTTCAAGGGCAGCTTGGGCTGCATTAGTCAGTTCTAGACAAATCTGGGCAACCTATAGCAAGACTTTTTAAAACAAACAAACAAAGAGGCTTTTAAGAATGACCGAAGTTCAGGAGCATTCTTAGTTTTCTCTTTCAAATGAATTTGCGTTTTCACAAGATGGAGCCTTCTGCAAGTGTTGTCCTGGTGTAAAATGCTGGGTTACTCTTCCCTAACACGAGACTCTGTAACTACTACAGATACTTTGCTGTCTACCCAGGTCACAGCCACACACCCTTCTTCACCAGACTTCTCATTCATATCTTACTACAGACCTGGATGAGAGCAGTTAGCACTAACTATACCAAGGGCTACCCTGTTCTCAGGGTGTCCTCCACCAAATGAGTTAGTCCGTTACCTTTAATTGTAACCTCACTCAGATTCTCAGGACAGGGCAGGATGTAGCTAGATTCTTTTCTAGAACATCACACAAATGCCCTGACCCAGTCCCTGATGGAGACCATGTTCCCTCTGAACCCTCAGCGGCCAGGCCTTCAACTGTACACATTCTTGTCTTCCAAGTGCCCACCGGAATGGTCCTTTGAGACTTTAGTCCAAAGTTCTCTCTCCACTGCATCCAAGAGCTGCCTGTCCCCCTGTCCCCACTTCCCATCTTATGGGTCTCTACCTCCCGTGTCACTGGAGAAGTGCTGGGGTTACACATTTGTACCACCAAATTGGGCTTTTTAATGTGGCTTCCTAACATTGAACTCAGGTCTTCAGGTTTATATGGTCTTGTTTTCCTGGCTATGCTCTTTAAAATTACACTCTTATCTACCATTTCTAACCTGACCCTGTTTTTATTTTATTCTTATCACTCAATACCATACAATATTGCTTACTTATTAATCATCAGTGGATCTTTTTTTCACTTGAATGTTAGATTTAGGAAAGTGGGTATTTCTGTTTTTTCTTTTTAGTGTTAAACTGCAAGCCTACAGTAGTAGCTAGAGCATAGGATGTCATCATTGGATGCTTGTTGAGTAAGTTCTTAGAACAGTTATAACACTGAGATAACTCCAGAGTTGTAGCATCCAGCAGTAGGGAGTGATCGGAGCAGCGTGGTATCAGTTGGAGAGTATATTCACATCTGAGTGTCCATATCATCTGGAGCTGTGTCTCGGAACAAGGTTGGTTCTTACAGCTGTGGCCAGGTTAAGGGGGTCTCTGCGCTGTTAGGCATGTTCAGGGATTTGTCATAGGCCTGTGGTTTTAAACTGACTTGACTTGACAGTGACTCATGTTTCATGGTCTCTGGGGTGAATGTCAGTGTCATAATGTGTGCTCTTTTTTTTTGTTGTTGTTGTTGTTTGTCTGTTTGCTCTCCCTTTCTCTATGTCTCTGTCTCCCTCCTGAGTCTCTGACTCTCTCTGTCTCTGTTAATCCCCTCTCCATTGCTTAGTGGATAGGCTCCACCTTCATCACGCTGTCTTTTCCCCTAAGGTGAAAAGAGGTGGTGATCTCCCTTTGTGAGTTTATTTGCACAGATGGCTCCTGGCTTATTGACTGACATTTGTTTTCCATATGCTTGCCATCAGTCCTGCTACAGTTCTGACGGTGTGCGGAATGCAGAATCCCATTACCAGCTGACTAGTTGGCATTTTGAAATGTGACCTCCTGTGCTTCTTGGAGTTCAGGCCTAAGTGTTGAGAGCTTCACCAGCTTTATACTGCAGCTATGGCTGATTCATCATTTCCACTGCTGTTTAAAAATGGACAGAAAACTAGGGTGAAATTAATACTATTCTCTCAGAGATAGGAATCATTACTATCCCGACAAGACCAGGATACAATTTCCCCTCAAATTGTAATGCTTGTTGCTTAAGATTCATAAATATGCAGATAATTGTTATAGTTAGCTTCTGCTGTCAATTTGACATAAACTTAGTGTCACCTTTTAGAAAAGGAACCTCAACCAAAGAATTGCTTCCATCAGATTGGCCTATGACCGTATCTGTGGAGGCATTTTCTTAGTTGCTAATAGATGTAGGAGGGCTCAGCTCACTGTGGGTGATGCCATCCCTGGGCAGGTGGGCCTGAGCTGTAAGAAAGGTAGCTGGGCAAGCCAGAGGGAGCAAGCCAATAAGCAATGTTCTTCTGTGCTTTCTGCTTCAAGCGTCTGCCTTGATTTCTCACCTTGGCTTCTCCTGTGGATGTACCGTAACCTGTAAGATGTAATACATCCTTTTCTCTACAAGTTGCTTTTGGTCATGGTGTTTATTACAGCAACAGAAACCTAACTAGAACAACCGTATTTGAGAAAAAACACGTAAAATGCTAGACACTATAGATTTGTCTAATGCCAGGGTGTGTTTTTGTTGTTGTTGGTTTGTTTTTTGGTTCTGAGGGCCATGAGGATGAAATTACTTCCTTTGTTTATTTTTTTTTTCAGTTTTGCACACCCTTGTAATAGGAACCTATTATATACAAAGGAGGGAATGACTTGTATTCCTTGAATTAAATTACTTGATAATGTAGCAGTCATGTCTTACATTATTCTGACATCAGCATTGTTCAGATTTGTGGCCAGAGCTTTTTTTTGATCCTAAGTACCTTCTTCTTTTTTTTCTTGCTCTTTTTTTTATTTATTTTTTCATTTTACATATCAACCCCTGTTTCCCCTCCCCCCTTCTCCTGCTCCCCATCACCTTCCCCCATCCCATCCCCATCCCATCCTCATAGGGGGTAAGGTGGCCAGGGCTTTTGATTACTACTTAGTAAGTTGAGCTCTGTCTCCCTATAAAACTTGGCATCTCCTGGGAGTGAGGGGTCTGAAGACAGCAGTTTACAGCTTTGCTTATTTGATTAATGACCCTAGTTGAGTGGATTGTAAGGATCTTCGCCAGATTCCTTCCCTCTTCTCCCCCAACCCCTTTCAGAAGTTGGCGTCTGATCGTCTGTGCAGCAGCAGTGTACTCTGGTGTGTGCAGTGTTCCAATGAGACACACCCTTACATCCTGGGCTCACCCCATTTTCCTTCGACACAGTTTCCTGAGGAAGTAGTCTCCATACTTTCCCTCAGTGTGTTGGAAAGAACGGACACCTCTCTCTTTTATCTAAATCGAAGGTGTGAATCTGACAGGTGTTGAATTTCACACAAATACACATTGTTGAGGACTTCTCAGTGTGACCTTGTGGAGATTGATAAATTGATCATCCCAAAGTCATTTCTTTCTTGGTCATGCGGGTGTATAATGAGAAAGCTTTGAAACCATAACCCTGCAAAGCAGATCATACATCAAATTGAAAAACAAAAGTGCTTTTCCGTATGGGAAAGGTTCGGGAAGCGTTATTTTCTTCTTCATTCTGTGTGTGTGTGTGTGTGTGTGTGTGTGTGTACACGTGTGTACTTTCAGGACACAGACTGTGGGAAAGCCATGTGAGATTACAGCAGCTGTGAGGAGAGGCTCTGAGTAGCTAATCAAATACCTAAGAACAGAGTGTAGTGATGGACTTGGGAAGTGTTCCATAAGTAAAAGGTATTCATTCATTCATTCATTCATTCATTTATAGTCTTCATTTTCCTCTTCTCTGTGTTCCCCTGCGGCACTAGTCATGTTTGGGACGTGAGTACAGATTTACCGGTAGGTTTTAAGAACCAACAGATTCCGGTTTCCCTGTTGGTAGCACAGCACCCCATCACAGCTGGGCAGTGGCATTCAAACAGTCAGGATACGGAGTGCCTCCATCACAAGTGTCTCTCAAGGTGTCTGTGTTTTTGAAGAAACTGAGGTCACAATACTCTCGTTTTCTTGGAGTTTCTCTCCACCTCGCCCATCCTGTGCATCCTTGTCAACCACAGATCCGACGTCCTGGCGTATTATCCGAAATCCTGTCATTTCAAGAATGGTATGTGAGTGGGGTGCTGCAGGCTCTGAGAGCCTGGCTTGACTCTTGCCTTATAATTACAGTTTTCTGGAGATTTATTTCGGTGGCTCTTTGCATGTTCTATCTTTTTTTATTGCCATATTGTGGATAGGAAGTAGTTTAAACATTCAACTTTGGAAGGGCATCTTAATTTTCTAGTTTGGGATTATTACAGATAACTGTTGTGAACATTTTTATGCAGGCTCTTGTGTGAACTCAAGTTTTTGTCATGTGATTAATTATTAAATCATGTGGTAGCTGGTTTTTTCCTAAGAAAAACTACAGTGACTATATTGTTTTGCATTCCTACCAGTCAGGTATAAAGAATCTGCATTTTCTATATATTTGCCAGTGGTTGTATTGACACCGTTATTTCAACTGTTCTAGAAGGTGTGTAGTAAAGTCTCCCCAGTGCTGCATTTGCGTTTCTCTGATGACTGGTGATGGTCAGCATTTTTTCTTGTGCTTATTTGCCATTCATTTCTTCTCACCTGAGATGACTCTTCATGGGCTGTGCATAGTTTTCAAAAATCCAGCTACTGTTTTTATACCATTTCCACTTCTCCCTGTCCCTTTCCTACCACAGTGCCCCCACTCGTGATCTCATTTTTAAGTATTATTGCTACGCATGCGCATGCGCGCGTGTACACACACACACACACACACACATACACACACACACACACACACATACACACACACACACACACACACACACACACACACATGCATGCACGTAAAACCTACTGAGTTCGTTCAGTGTTGCTCATATGTCTATGTGTTTAGGACTGACCGCTTGGAATTGGATTACCTGTCAGGGGGATCATCCCTGGTGAAAACTCACTTTTCCTCTCAGCCACTCTTCATTAGCAATAGCTCTTTCTAGAGGAGGGGCTATGGTGATTTAGATGAGAATGTCTTCTTATGCTTTCCTATTAGAATGTTTGGTGCTGTTTGGGAAGGCTGTGGAACCTTGAGGAGTTGGAGCCTTGCTGGAGAAAGCACATCATTGCAGCTGACCTGCCTGACTTCTTGTTTGCTCTCTCTGCTTTGTTTTTTCAGTTGAAGATGGGAGCTCTTGTCTTCTTGTGCCTGTTAGGCCTTTCCTCCAGAACTGCAAGCCAAAAATAAACTTTTTCTTCTTTACGTCATTTTCGGTCAGGGTGTTGTAGCAACAAACAGAAAGTAATATGGTGGGCTTGTAAAATTTACCCCCTCCGTGTCCTATCAGCTGGTGTGGTCATTTTGTAGGTCTTATTTAGACAGCCATATTGTTAAACTTGGATAGGTGTCCCCATCATGTTTAGAAAACACTATCTCACAGCTGGCCTCCTGGTCCTCTGGTGCTCACAGTCTTTCAGCTGCCTCCTCTGTGATGTTCCCTGAGCTTTACATGTACAGATTGCACTGTAGATGTAGGGCTGAGGCTGCATACACCATCATCATTTAATCTGTACAGTTTGACCGGCTGTGGATCTCTGCAGCACACCCTAGTGGCTGCAAAAAGAGACTTCTTTGATGAGGTCCGAGAGCCACATTTTAAGTTGTGCTCTATGGTCTGGGTGCTCCTTATTTATCTAGGATACCAATCCTTTGTCAGGCATATGGTTTGCACATGCTTACCCCTACTGTATAGCTTGACTTGTCTTTTAATGGGGTCATTTGCGGAGCAAGCACTTCGATTTTTGTTGAAGATTGATTTACCAGTTTTTCCCTTTAGAGTCTGCTTTTATTTCAAATATAAAAACTCTTTCCTGGTCCTAAATTTTCTTTTACAATTAGATCAATATATATTTTGACTTCCCTTAAAACTTTCTTTTGGTCTTGGACATTATTTAAAAGTATGTGGTTAACTTCCAAATACTGAGAGTTTTTAATGTTCTTCCAGTTAATTGATACCCTAATGAATACTCCGTGTGTATCAAAAGTAATGCATACATTGAGGGCAAACATCACCCAGTGATATTTAAAGACAGTCATAAAACCTGAAAATGTAGAAGAAAGATTAAATATTTTATTAATAACAGAAATAAATCTTAAAATTCTTGTCTAAAGGATTTAGGATGTGAAAGCAACTCTGACTTTAAATACGAGAGATCTGAAACAAGTCGGTAGAACATATTTGAAAGTAACCAGCTATGTGATTTTATAAGGACACAAGAAGCGTGTGTATGGAGAAGAGAAATAATTTCTGCACTAGAAATGAGAGTCTGCACTTGCATGCCGAAGGACTGAGACGGGGTGTAGCTACCTGTGTGGTATGGGGCTCAGAGAACGCTGCCACCTAAAGCCAACTTTAGAACTGAGTCGCGGAATTAAATTCATAGGAAGGGATAAATTCCCACCTAAAATGCTTTCGAAAAGAGAACAGAAGTTTATTACAGTTTTGGACAAGTGGGGAGGACCTGCCCTGCAGTCAACTAGGCGGGTGTGGAAGGGGGTTAGCGGTCTCTAAGTTCTTAGAAAGGCTTCAAAGAGACTTAAGGGAATTTTGGTAAAGATAATTGACAGTGATCTTGACCTAAAGGGAGGGTTGGAGAGTAGTGTCCAGTATCTATTTTATAGTGTCATCTATTTTATACTATCTATTTTTAATACCTTCTTTGGCACATGTGTTGCCAATACTTTCACACATATTTTGTTGCCCACAAAAGCTCAGTCCAGTGGTTATATCAGATTTCCCCAATTTTAACCCAACGTGAAAAACTGATGCTTGGGATTAGCTGCTTTGCCCAGTAGCAGGGACGTAGGAAGAGTGGCCTCGGACTTTGAATACAGATAGGATTGACTGAAAACTACATCATCGTACATAAATGCTGAGTCTGCCCACACAGACCAGGAGAAGGCCTTCTTCCTAAGAGGACTGGAGAGGTCACACCCGCACTCCAAGAATGTGGTCTATGACATTTGCCTCCATCTCTGAAAATGTCACCTGAAAACTGCAGCTCATGTGATTTGCCCCAAACATGCCTAAAGAAACATGTTGTGCTTTAAGTATTTGTGGCACTGTCTGCCCAGTGTCCTCTGAAAAAGCTCCACACTTGTCAGTACAGGTCAGGTGTCCCTCATCTACAATGCTTGTGACTACAAGTGTCCACTCTTTATGTTCTTCAGATCTGAGGCTCTTTGCTACGCTTTACCAGGGGCGCATGGGCAGCATGAAATGTGTATTTGAAATGCCCCAAATTCCAAGCTCTTGTGTGGCACATTATTATTGAAAAATTACCAGATTTTGAACCGTGTTTAGATTTCTGGATCAGGAATATTCAAACTATGTACCATTTTCTTTTTCAAGCAATTTCTCTCTCCCTCTATTACTAGTATTGAAGAAAATAATGGGTGTTTCTTTTAAACCAGGGCCCAGGAAAATCATAATTCCTGCCTTTTATCTCCATCTTTCGCTCATAGAGAAAAGTGTCAGGAGACCCAGATAGCCTCTGCGCCAGCGTGCAGCTGTTCTCTCTTTCATGATTATGTTCGTGTTCGCTTCCTATACTGTGCCTTTTTAGTAAATGACCTTGAAGTACATCCTTTGACTTGAAGTCTGCACGGTCTGATGTTAATATAGCCCGGGCAGTCTTCTTTTGCATGCTAGCTGCGTGGTATGCCTTGTCTCCCATCAAAAAAAATTTCAATACTGCTATTTTTAGAGAGCTACTAGTTAAAATTTATCTGCTCACTTATTTGTTTACT